>JAPYYT010003239.1:0-13672 GCA_030522565.1 Ceratosolen corneri | reverse complement strand
GCGTCCAACCGACCAACAACCCCGAGAGAGATTGGTATCGCTTATAATTAACTTGGAGAAGCTACGGTTGCCATCGGCCCAGCACACGGAATATGAACTCGAGGGGGGGCGAGTGCGAGCAGAACGGCCGTACTTGCGGGGACTCGGAAGGGGTGCGAGCTCCAGGGGTGTCGGAGGTTGATGCTCATAAAAGTGCGGGCACGCTTTAGTTGGAGAAATGTTATGCGCTCGGAGAAAAATAGAGGCCTGCCGCTTGAGTAATTCGGCTTGTTAGAATTGCTCGGTTTTGCAGAACTGATGGGCCCGAGTTCGTTCATTTTTTCAGCGGATTATCGAGGATTTGACAGGGATTACAAGCCGGCTGGCTACGTGCATTTGACCCCGATGACTCGAGTGGATGCATAAGAGTTGGAGTTTGCAGAGTGCGAGGGGCCCCAGCTCAAGGCCTCGATGGATTGTAATTAGTTGCTGGACGATGATAATGAGTCGCCCTCCCCCTCCCCCTCCCCCTTAATGCATTGGATTTTTATTGAACGGGACTGCTGAGTAGTAAACTAGCCCCAGCTCCACTACGCTTTTTACAATAAACTCTTATCGGAAGATGTAGGGAGGGGGGGGGGATTTTACTAGCTTTTCGTAGCTGATTACCTAATTAATGAAGAGAACCTTCAATCGTATTAGAAGTCAATTTTGTTATGGTAGTTTCACGAATAAAGTGGCGGAGTAAGAAGCTCCTGAGGTTTTACGTCCATTGTAAGCATTTTTAATTAAAAATTCTCTTATAATGATTTCCTTACTTATAATTTATATTCCCACATTTGTTTATACAATGAAAGTTTAGTAGTTTCTCATCTCGGCATTTAACGAGTTAAACAATTAAGCTATGAATAATTAATTCCAATTATAAAATACTTATATCTAGGTGAAATCTACGAGTAATTTCCATTTAAAATAAACTCATTTATCATTGTACGATATATAAAGTAAATGCATAAATGGAAACTTCTAATTTAGTTTTTGAATAAAACATTGTGTCTTTTAATAATTTATTCTAGTTATAAAGCACATTTTCAATTTGTTCCGATGCGCACAGCCTCTTTCTAAGTAAATCGTTACGATTTCATGTTACTGTGTGCGTTGCGTTAATTAATATTGGAAAAAATTAAAATAAATTCAAATTGCTTTGATTGATCCTTGTCCAAGTGATAAACTGCAGAGCATATCACAAAATAATGTACGAGAGCTCATTTTTACACATAAATTTGAGCATAAATTTGAGCAATTTTTACAAAATGCAACATGTAATAATGTTTTAAACCAACAGGTACGATACAAAAGAATAAATGCCAATATGCAAAATTTTAAATATACATAGCTTCAACATCTTATATAACTTGAGCAGAACTTGCACATATTATACATGAAATATTTATAATGAAAAAGTCTCTTCTACGCGAATGTAGATTGTATTAGTTAACAGAAATCTACAAAGACATGCAAATTATCAGTATTATTTTCCCTCCAATAATAGTATTTCTAAATTAATCTATAAATTTTGTAAACTCCGCCTATTGACTATAATTGCATTACCGAATCTATTATTTGCCAGAAAAAAAACACGTTCCAGCAACATTAATTCATATGTTCTCGTACTTTAGTCGTCTCAATATCCTGCTCCATGAAACAAAAATATTTTGACTTGGAAGGATTAAGGGATTATATTCGAGCAGTTAAAATACAACAGAAATAAAATTATCGGTTGCGTGTATATGAAAATTCGTTGTGCCATTTGTTAATAGAAATATAAATAAATGGTTGGTACTTGTAAGTCTTGTCGCGCCAATTTATCAATATCGTTTCCTCTTTATAATTTGTATAATTCAAAATTAACTTTTGTAAACTATGCTCATTACTGATTTAAATTTAATATGTTCACTACCATAAAGTTCTCAGATTCTCAATGGTGTTAAGAATATTTATTACTGGTAAATATTTCCGTGATAGTAATGTAGATTTAATGCAACATATTTTTCGAAAGTGTAATTAAGTATTTTGCAAATTTTAAAACGAAAATCATCTGAGCACATAAGAAACATCGATTAGTAAATGAAATATTACTATTAATAATACAAATTAATCAATATAATTTTTGTTATCTGTTATAGGAATTAAGTCGATGAATCTCAAGATAGCGAACCAGTAAAAGCATATTTACTTAATCTTGTTATTTTCTTTATTTTGTATGCGATGACATTACACGCCATTACCTATACATTATGTATACTATAAATTATGTAAAAATTATTAAATTAAAAAAACAATACATTAAAAATAGTGGATCAGTCAATTTGTATTAAAGTAGAGTTTCGATATAAATGAAAAAAGTAATAGAGGAAAATATTGAGGCATTAGTTTCTAACTTTCTATCTTAGTAATAATAATAACAAAAATAATTGAAAGAATAATTTTAGTCATTTACATAAGATTTTGTCCGAGTATTGACGTGTAAAAGTATATTAAATAAAAATATAATTTTACTTTTTATTTTGTGATTCTGATTGTTATTTCTAATTATTTTTAATAATTTCTAATTATTCTTAAAAACAATTTCGTTAAATTCGTAAAATTAAAGCAAATATAACTTGTATTTATCCTAAAAATATACGTAACCTTATTTAGAATTGAGGAAATATTATTAAAAAAAAAAAGAAGAGAAAAAAAAGAATTAATTAATTATTCATACTGATAATCATCTATGAAAAATGAAGAATAAGCATATACGCTAAATACTTTAAATTAATAATATGTGCTTATTTTTTTTTTTTTTTTTTTTTTATAATTTTTCATCATTACCGTAGATTATAATAATTTACAGGGCAATATTTCATTTCATACTGAGAAATGAGTTCGCTACTAGAATTACACTTTTCATAAGGATTCCCTGATTTTTCCAATATTTTTTGCAATAATAATCTTATCAATAGGCACACATATTCCATTTCAACTTAATCAATAATATTTGATCCTCAATTTTCCTTGCACGATACAATAATTCATATCTCTACGACGCACCTCATTTAGATCCATAATACTTGCATTCATCCACCATTCATGAATATCGATTATGCAAATCGTCGTATTGTCGAAGGAAAATTTCTAATGCAAGAAACAAAGTTGATCTCTTCGGCTCTTTTCTCTCCTCCTCCTCCTCCTCCTCCACCTCCGCCAAACAGCGACTAGCTGCTCTGTCTCATTCTTCCTTTACTTTCTCCCTCCCTCACGTACAGACACCCTCAATTCTAATGCACTTCCCATGAAATTCAGTCGGCTTAAGTAAGGGCTAATGACAGTCCAAATCCATTGATAATAATCGTGATTGTATCGTGGCTCTTATCTAGTTTAGCGGCTGTCGAGCGCCATTGTCACCGAATGCGATCAACGGAGAAATGGAATATGACGACGGCGAAGGAGCGAGGGGATCGATGCACGTAATATACGTGTGGAGGATCGAGTGGTAGGTAACTTAACAGCTTGATAATTTCCAAATGATTTGAAGTCTCTCGATCACCAAGAGTTCTTGGTGATTTAAAAAATTTTAGCCCCTGTAAAACTGCAAGTAATAATAACTTTCAAATGACCTTTAAGGATTAAAGTGGTAAAAAGTGTATACAATACAGGAATGAATATAATCTTTGCGAAACGAACTTTACTTGTGCTTTGCGCGACGTATTTTACGAAATTGCCTCTTAATGTCGATACTTTAATTTGGCTTATCATTAATCAATTTGTTGGAATTTAATTTTAACGCTTGAAAAGCTCTGTCTTACAAAATTTTTGGGCATATTTATTTAAGATTTATTTAAACATACGAAGCTACAAACTATTATATATATATATATGTATGTATAGTTACATACAGTTTTCAATATTTTTATTTGTTGTATAACATTAGGCATTCAATATATTAAAGTTCACTAAATCATCAAATTATCTTGAAATTTCACTATTTTAGACCAAATGAATTTCTTATAACCTTTTTCTTTTCCACTGCACAATTACTTCTCGCCTATCAACACAAACTCCACGAGTGCATCGTATATTACAGGACGTTGTAAAGTAATTAGCATGTAGAGGAGTGTCATAATTCCTTTATCAAGATTATCGAATAGTTTTGGAAGGTGTTATCGGTGGGCAAAAGTGCAGCTGCCGCGTTTAATGTTAGTGACAACGAAAACACTCGGACCTCGCTGATAAATACGAATACCTCATTAGCTATTCTTGTTGTAGGGCTTGCCCAGAAGATCCAACTACTCCCTTAGAGAATTATAGCCAGTCCTCGGGATCGATCCGATCAATTACCGGCTTAGGCGATCCGACAATGGGGATTGACGTGCTGCCGCTCGCGCGCGCGCATTGGGCTAAGAAAAGCTCGGCCAAGACTTGGAGCTGCTCCGTTGTCTTTGTCCTCCCCGCAGGTGTTTGCCTCTGCTGATATTATGCGAAGATAGTGGCTTTATATGCCGAGGAGGCTATGCTTTGTGAGCTGCGCCATTGTATCTCGAAGATTTGCAATCAATTCCTAACAAACGATATATATCCCTCTCCCTTGTTTCCAACTGATAAGGGGATCTTATACTTTATCGTGGCATGATATTTCTATGCAAATTTTGTATTATATGGTCGCGTCTCTGCGCCGATAATTCGCACATTGACAAATAGGATTTCGCGGGGAATTTATACGAACGCTAAAGAGGAGAAATGCCGTTGTGTGTGTGTGTGTAACTACTGGTAGGCCGAGCTTCTACTGCAATATTGCCACAAGTCGCGATCGCATTCCCTTTATTGTTTTAGCGACTATTTCATCAAAATATCCCAATTACATTTCGCCCCGATCGAGTTATTGATTATTAGAGTATAGTGATCGAAGATATGCACACGACATAATGAACATAATGAATCAGTGTCTCCTTTTAGGTTAATCCGGAATTGTTCTTTTTTCAAGAGATTCAATAAAGTGTAATCCATTTTTAAAGTGCCGTTTGCATTGAAAATACTACAAAATACTTTGAAAACAGGTTGATTAAAATAACACTATATCCTGCTTCTCCTTACCAAGGATCATTCCTTATCAAGAAATTGTTTATCAAGTTATTAAAGATGGCTGTCTTCTAAAGATAGACCTCATTAGACTTGGGACATTGGGGAATTTTTCTCGTAACGATTACACCGTCGCCACTACACAATACGTATATTACAATATATTATTTGTTTTTGTTGTTGTTATTATGAATATTATTACAATTATCTTCCAGATCAAGGAGATTTAATTATGCAGTGATATACTTGTAACGAAAGTCTTCGATACTTTACTCGCAAAAAATATGATGAAAATTGCGATTGAATTGTTTAGATCTTTATGGTACTCTTCTAACTCCCGAGAGATTTCATTGTTCAACAATATTATTATAATTTAATGTTATTAATTTTTAGTGCTTATAATAGAGCACCGTTGATCTCATAAAATCATCGCCAATTTCTCGATATATAAAAGAACGTCTCTTACTTTTATTAACACTCATAATTAATGAAAAGTAAGGTAAGGGCGTACTTTTACTTTATGTCGCTATCGTTCCAATAAAATAATCTAAACAAAGACACAAACACCACAGTTACGTCCGACCATTATTTCGTTCATACTACTGGTAAAATCAACTTGATTATCGATCGCCAAGAAAGTCACGAAAGTTCTCGTCCGATTCCTGATGAATTGCCCCAACGACTCAATATAACGATTTAGCGAGCCTTACATTACTCGTCACGTGATTCACGTGCTATCAGAATATAAGCATGTGCCACGATGCAATTCCTAAATTCATCATAATCGAGCGCAGAGGAAGTTTTAATCACAAGAAATCTAATTAGGCAGCGAGCGCGGGGAAATTTATTTCAATAATAGAAATATCCATCCGACAGAATTTTACAAAGAAATTAATTAGCAATAATGGCAATTCGAAACTTGGAGAATATCGTCGTCACCCGGCACACGTACAATTACACACATAAGCCCAAGTGTGCGACTAAGCACTCAATCTGCGCTTACTCGTGCGCGCCGCAAGGACACATTTTACTTGTATCAACGCGTATCTTACCAATACAGCTGTAGTCGTTAGGTTTCGTCGGTAATACAGTTATTCGTCGAATGGGAAGTATAAGACAAGGCGAAAGACGCGTTGGAGATTGAAATGAGAGAAAATGAGAAGGTGGGGGGGCGAGAGAAGGTTGTTGGTAAAATAAATGAGAGAGAGATAATGAGAATGAGAAGGCAGTTGAGGGTAGTAAGGCGGCGATGGTTGAGGTGAGTGTATTGTGCGTGGGAGGAGAGAGAGAGAGAGAGAGAATGGGAAGACGAGCGAAGGGAGTACAGTTACCAGGGTTGGCTTGTTCGCTGGTTGGCCTGAGTTAATTATAACTGATGGTTATCAACCGGTTAACTCCGACACGCCATTACGTGCCTCGGTAGGCGCTCTGACTGCAGCTCTCTCCTTTTCTCATCTCCCTCTCTCCCTCCCGCCAGCCCTCCGTCTCCCCTTTTACACACACACGTACACGAACGTTCTATCCCTCCAGCCGCCACACACCCCTCCCCCGCCCGACATCCCTCACCGCTCCAGCTTTTGTGCGGTCTCTTGGTTGTGTATGTATGTGCATGCGATTGCACGCACACATTTCTGCACATAGGCAAACAAATAGAGCCGAGATTTGCAGAGAAGGTACATATTGTCGCCCAAAAAGTGCAGAATAAAAATATTAAGTCGAACTCTATATCTCCATGTAACAAATGTGTGTACGATTGTGTATGTAATGTTGCGAAGGACAGACGCAATCTATGAAATCGAGAAAACAAAATGACTTTAAGTTTTTATTTTTCCATACTGAAAAATATATGTAAGGGATATCGTATTGTTATAAAGAACTAAGATAAGATAAATAAGGTTTGTCATCCCGTTCAAATTTAGTTTTAACTGTTGTTCATTCAACAATAATTCCTCTATTTGTTTGTTCACTATCACGTCAAATTTACAAATAAATAAATTTAGAAAGCCTCTCATTTCATGTAAATAACATAAAATGAATTAAAACGAACAACACGAAATTAAAAAAATAAAATAAAATGACAGTTAAATAATTGCATTAAATTATTTTTCGTAGTGCGTTTATAGATCGTATGGATAGATAGTAATGATACATTGAAGATATATACTTTTAATTATCAGTATATGCTTAACGCGATAAATAAAATCTTGGTGGCAAAATGGTATTCGAACAAAAGCAAATGAGATTTCAAGCAAGAAAAATCGTTTAATTATTTGAACCCTGTTATGTTGAATTAATTTTACCTTAAATTCATTAAACCATAAATTTAATGTTTGCGAGCCATAAACCACAGAGCTTGTAATACTCACAAAACCACTATTTACATAATTAAGCAGTACGAAGTTTTCAATTAAGCATATTTAACAGAGCTATAATTATTTAAAGGCTAATCACCTGTGATTCAATCAGTCCTTCCCAACAATAATTTTACGAAGAAAGGTACAAAGGTTATTATAACGCGACCTAGCCGTATATCAATCAAACTTACACTTAAGGGCTTAATTCAATACTAGTGTAATGGCCAGTGTAATGCCATACAAATGTATTATACTATAAATTCAATTTAAAGTAATATCGCACGATCTTCGACGACAATCTCAATATCCAATAAAGAATAAACTTTTGAGAAATGGTCCTCTAGTATTAAAAATACTCATAAATCATACTCGCAGTAGTTGATGATTTCATTTGGAGATGAAAATTATGAATTTGAGGCCGAAGCCTTGGGCTGTAAAATTACGAAATAAGAGAGCCTGCCTACATTTTTTCATAAATTCGAAGGGTTCAATGCGTGGACGCTGCGCTATTAAGAAAATGATTAGAGCTGGACAATTCGTGAGCCGTTGTCACGTATCGTGGAAATACAAAGTCTGCAGGAGACGGGCGTCAAACACGGCAGAGCTAATAGTCTATAAAAGTGCACACTCCGGTGTGTCAGGCATTGGCAATCATCAATCACGGGATCGGTCCACGTACACATCCGCATTGGCTCGGACCGAAGAGGCGTTTACGCTTGAGCCATCGGCCGCTTGGTGGCGAAAATCAGAGCTGAAAAATGCGAGCCAAGCCCCCTTCACCCGCAGCCCCGAACAATCATCCCCGTAATATCATCCCGCAAAAACGAAATGGGCACCCCTGGGGCTATGGGGGATGGCGAGGAAGAGCCGACAAAGCCTCATCAGGGTCACCCACATCCCGGACAAAGAGTCGACTTTCCAGGCGAGACTCGCGGCGCACGGGCGCGCCCACCACACGCGCAGCACTCGCCCTATAAAGCAAACACGGCGGCCCTTATCTCGCCGATCCCGCTCTCTTTTCTTGCGCCCCGGCGCCCTAATCTTCGCCAATCATCTAAACGACGCGTGTAATGTATTCGCCGGCCGCCTGCAGTTGGGCGCACCGAGCGCCAAAGATAAGCGTCCTTTCGAGCCGCCTGGACGACCTGGAGCGGTGACTCTAGGGGCGGCTGCGAGGGGTCGCGTCACTTTTTAGATGCTCTGAGAGGCGCGGGCGTTCGCTTTTGCCACGCTTATATTGCCAACTGGACGGGCAGGATTTCCTGTCGAATGGCGCTTGAGAAGCGAGGCCGCAAGCGAGGCCGCAAGCGAGGCTCTTTTATTGGCTAATTGGTGGTCTTTAGTTGTGTGATCGAGGTGAGGAAATAATGGGCTCGTTTCAGTTGAAAAGACTAGCGATTATGCGTAAGCAAGCGATATGTTGGTAGACTTGCAATTCATCTTTATGAAAGCAATGGCCATTCAAGTGCTCCACGAGATCGACTAATATGACCGGCTAACAACACCAGTACAACGTATATTTGGTAGGCTTTATACTGACTTGAGTATTTAAATGTTTTTTTTCGACTTTAGCCATCAAAGGATAACTTGACCTAAGTGTGACGAAGACGAAAAATCGTAATAAAATTAGAAATAGAGGGCGTCACTGCTGATTCGCATCGAGCTTATCGCTAAATTACAATCATTTTATGCTAATTCTTACGTACGTAATATTAATTCTATATTTATATATATAATTGCAATTATACCTCAGCATAATAATAATAAATAAAACCAGATTTATAATAAATTTAACTTTTTTTTATCTAAATTTCCGAATTTTACGCACAACAAAGGAAAAAAACAAAGTAAAAGGCTCACGCACACATATATATATATATGCATATTAATTTGATTTGTTTGTGATTTGTAATTATTAAATTTTCAATGCATTCCAATGTTATTCGTTATTTTATTAAATGTTATTTTAGTCAATTTTACTATTGGAATGATAATATGTGTATTGGAACTTACCACTTATGAATAATGTAATCTCTAAAACTAAATTTCAAATAACCGAACCCATATCTCGTATAATTTAATTTATAGTTTCGATACATTATTTTCATTTTTTGAATTTATAGCTTATATAAATAAGTTTATCTATTTTTCTATTTGAAAATTAAATATATTTATATATAAAAGGAATGGATGAGTATCAAATATTTTCATTTTGTCAATAATTTCTCATTTTTATTTATTGCCTGCTTACGAGATTCTTATGATCAACCAGCTAATGATGAAATAAAACTCATAAATCACTTTAAATATGAATCACTTGCATTTGATAATAATATTGGATAGACAAAATCGACATCAATAAATATCTTTATAACAGTAACAAAATGCAATTTATCTTCACTAGAAATGAAATAAGCATCACCACATTTGTTATAAAATGTTGTTAAAAAAGAAATTAATAAATAAGACTAAAATTTATTTAAAAAATTGATAAATCCACAAAGGATTTACTTAAATTAAAAAAGACTAATTGGTCACAAAAAATCCTTAGCTGTCGTAAAAATCTTCTCTTTTCTATTATCAGTTAAGAAAATAACACAATAACCAATTGAAAATTGTTTCATTACGCTCCTCAATAAATCAAACACTTTTCATAAAAATTCCATGTATTAAGCAATAATCGCTTTATTATGATTATTATGATTATTATGTTAATTAATGCATTAGATTATTTGTGAATGTTGCCAAACCGACAATAAATACAATCGAAAATAATACGTAAATTGAAATGACAATAAATGTAATTTAACTACCTTTATTCATTTAATTTCGCGCATTTATTATCTTGCAAATTTTTTACACAAGATTTAAGAAAAATGCTTGAACTTCATTGCAATTATAAAGGTTTCTCATTGCAAGGGAAATTATTTTGAATCAAAGACTCCTGTTATAACCTTCGACTATTTACATATTTATCATTACATTAAATACGCATAATACAAATGCTTATGAAGACTTGTGATAACAATCTGATAATCCACTCCACAAACGTCATAATGCTTAAAGTTACGATAGAAAACGATATTACATTTCTGCTTGTATTACCTCGCCAAGCTTATACTTTATATCGGCTAACATTTCTTGTTTATTTATCATGCGTCGAGAAGTTTTATTATTATTAGTTTTATCCAATACTCATTTACGTGACGCCGAAAAATCGAGTGAATTACCGTATAAAATAATACGCTCGCCCATAAAACTAAAGCAATCCGATATTTTATATCCGCTCAACTCTCTGCCGGAATAATCCTCTTCTTCTTACCTTCGGATAACTCTCGACGAGCAATAGGCAATGTCATAAGCTAGTAAACCGATCGACCAGCAGCTCGATTGTACGGGGACACTTGGGCAATTGTCCGATGCCTTTCCCTCGACCCGACGCTCGGGACGTGAAAATATCGCGAGTGATGTTCCTGGCTTATTCCTTGAGCGCGTTGCGTGAAAGCATTCGAGGCACAACCGGCGAAATGCGAGAAGCCGAGGACGTCGTGCATTGTCACCGCGGAGCTCGGTGCGGCTACACGACCGGAATAACCCGGGGGTCACACGATACTTGCACCGTGATTCCTCCTTCCCTGGCTTCTTTGCAGGGATCGCATCTTATTTCGCCAGCGCTGAATGAATAGACTTTCGCCGTGAGGACGAAGCCGGCGAAGCCGAGGGTCAATTAGCGTGTACACGCAGTCAATGCCGTATTCTTGTTTCAGCTACACTTTGAAATGCGAAGCGATTAATTTTACTTTCAGACACTGTCTCTCCCTCGCTCCCTCCCGCTGCACATTACACAGCATTGTCATTATTTTGAGGGGAATGGCTGCGCGAGGGAGGGTCCTCTCATGCGAGTATAATGAAAGGATTTTCTAACCTCAAATAATTTGTACGGCTAATTCGCAGATTTAGGCCAATAAGTTTAATAAGTTGGGGAATGCGACTTTTCTTTTTCAACCTCGATCATTGGGACTTGCGCGCGAATTACGAAAAATTCACGCGTAAAAGCTATGCTTAACATTACTGTACAAGTTTCGAAAACAGGTTTGTTACTTTACGTAATATAGGCATATCCTTCCCATTCCAAGCTATTATATAAATATTCATGTGTTAAATAAATATTCCTAAATACATCTGCCCATTGAATTTTCATTGACATTGCTTATTACATTGTTTTTATTACATTATATATATTATATGTTTATATAAATAAATTATATATATATATATATGTATTATGAAGGTAAGGGGTGGAGAATCGTGTTTTTTTTAAATTCAACTTTGAAATATAATGCCAAAAATTAATCGATAATATCTAGTAAAGGATTTACCGCTTTATAAAATAAATAATTTGTAAAAAAAATTATTTATATAATAATTTTATATTAATGAAATATTATATTGGCTAAATGTATGAAAGAAGTTTATATAAGTTACGATAACTATAAACAGACGTACAGATAAAATCTTTCATTGACGTGGATCTATGATAATTATTTAACATATTTTATGCATATGAATATCCTAATTTTCAATATTTTCAACAATTATGAGGATTCGCTAATTACTTCGCTATTACATAAAAATGTTGTTTAAATCGAATGATATTTATAGCACAGTGAATGAATTATCTGCTTACCAATGCATGAGTTATTGAAGCAAATAGTTGTATTATCGTTCAAATAAAGCATTATGATTTTTAAAAACATTTTTACGTATGTGCGTATGTAAATATCGGAACGCAATGAAAGCGAAGGAAAATTTTTTGAAAAATAAAAGAAACATTGCCATATATAATTCAAGATTAATTTAAGGAAGTAAATTACGCTTTTAACATTTTTTGACAAATGTCCGTTCAAATAGGTCACGAGCATACATTTCATAACTATTAGATGCAAATCTATTTGAAAATATATTACTTAAGTACTTCATAATTTCGAAATGGAAATATGTATTTATAGTTTTATCAAGTCTTTTAAACATTTAATAACATTGCATTTAATAACATGCAAGTATTTAAGTAATTAAGTAAAATTGTGACACACTTTCCTTTAAATTGCCGAAAATTAAATGAAAGTTACATGTTATTATTTTAAAGAAGGTATAGAAATTCGAAGACTCAAATATTTTTAAACAATTATATTACATCTAAGCATAAGCTACAATCTAACAATTACGTAACAAAAATGTACTGACGACAGTCCATGTGATCTCATATTACTGAAAGATAATACTATAACTAAACAATGATGAATTCGAAATAATTCCTGAAAAAAATAACCGATAATAATAATCTGTCTTGCTTCTCCTCATATATATGCGATGCGATATCCTTGTGTACCTTCACCACGAAGAAAAGCTTTGATTCGGTGTCTGTGCGATATATTTTATTAATATTGCAAAATCAAAGCATCGCTTTCATTCATCATCTCTTTAGCCAAAGATTTCTATAAACACATCTTACGCGAAACATTAAAGTTTTCGTGAAAATTTTATTAAAATTCTCGTGTTAAAACTTACCTCGCCTTCAATAACACGTTAATTATGCTGCAATTATAATCCACCAATATAATTAAGCGAAGAAAACGAATTGGAAAATCCCCAGAGAGGCTATGTGGTAAACTTGTAAATTACCGTTCGTAATTTCATGGAATTGTTGCTCAGCTGCATTCACGAGGATGGAATTATGGTATCGTTTTAAGAATGCAAACGAAATGGTAAATATTCCGAACAACAATGGATTAAGTTTCTCGAGGTCCGTTCACATACCGCATTCGCGACCTAAAAATATGCAGGGCAACGAGTAAAAATATGCAATCGAGACTCAGTTTGTCAGTAGAGGAGAGAGAGGAGAAGAGCAAAGGAGGAGAAGAGCGAAAGGGGTCGGTCGAGCGGTAAGGGCGGCAGGGGAATAGAAGCAAGCCAGTCCAGTTTCGAACGTAGCCACGTAAGAGGGAGGAAGAGGTCGGAGCTTTCTCGAGAAATCAATCTGAGAATGGCCTCGTTAATCTGGAAAAGGGGAGTGGGAAGCTACAGTTCGGAAGCCCAGGCGTGTGCTTGTACATCACGTAACGGCGTCGAAGCAGCTCCGACTGACTGAGTGGTTATTTAGGTAAGAGCCACCCACCCCACCCCCCACCCCCCAACCCCCCACCAAATGCCGGATCTCGCAT
>JAPYYT010003238.1:0-13676 GCA_030522565.1 Ceratosolen corneri | reverse complement strand
AGAACATATAGTCTACTAAGGAAACACCCCTATCAATAGGCCGTCGGAACAGGTAAAGCTGAACCCACGAAAGCTAGGTAGAGGGTTCCTCAACAAAATCCTATTTCTCAGCTTATAATTCCTTTGTTTTCAATCATTACACTATCATATCTATATATTATACAACTTTAATAAAATAAACAACTGTTGAAGTACATTAAACATGGTTCGAAGACTCTTTTCTGGAAGCCTACTTCTATTCCCTCCTTCCACTATCTGCTTCTCCTCATTAACACTGAGGAGAAAAATTAGATACTGGTAATAGTTCCAAACATTGGTTCTTCGAGCCGGATAGTGAAAAAGGATAGAGAATGACATAACAACAAAGTCAAGAGTTGCGCTGAACCGTAAAGACGTCTGCTCGACTATAATTTATTTATGATTGAAACAATAGCGCGATTAGTTCAACGACTAACCACATTACAGCACAGATGAAATTCAAATTATAATTCGTACATCTCACACTTTCGGGTCAGTATCAGAAGACGGTCCGCACGAACAGAAGGGATTAACATACGGAACTATTAACATGGCAAAATGAACATTGAATAAAAATCTGAAAGTTGCTTTAAGATTCCTTTAAGATTTCATAATAATATACTTATAATTTAATATGTGGAACAGCAATATTATTGAAATTAGTATAAATTTTACATATCGTGATTACTGTGAAGAAAACTAACCATATTCAACTAAGATTGTATATTATTCATTTATTGCGTTGATATAGATAATTACCTCTCATTAATGAAAGTGTAAACCTATAACTAAGCATATCAACCATATAAGGATTTTTTTAAATTATAAGATGGAAACTCATTCAAAACAGGAATCAAGATTAAGCCTCATTAGACATTCAACTTAAAGTTGCATTAAAAATTAAAGGCCAATTGCTGCATATTAGTCGTATAAGGACCAAATAGAAAAGATTATAGCGATTGACTGTATTAAGACAGTAGAACAGCTCGAGTGAACAATGCAGATAATGTAAATTCATCACTTTGGAAATTACCCGAGATACACATGAAAAAATTTTGTGCAGATCCTTTGTTTTGGCAAGCTTTCAAGGATTTAATTATTACCCTACTTTTTGAACGACAAGATATATCAGCTTTACAACAATTATATTACCTTTGAAATAGCCTTGATGGTGAACCATACAATTTAATCTGTCGTATGAAACTAGAAGCAGACTCATTTAATATGTCATGGGAATTAAAATCAAAGAATTATTAAAACCTAATGTTACAAATTTAATCGACATAAAAATTTGCATGTTTCAATGACCATTACAAGGCGAGACCAATGCCTCCAATCAAACAACTACTTAATCTATCAAGAGAAGCTAACCTCAAGTTAATATCAGTAGAAGAAACCGTGAATATAAGAGAGAATGTAATTATTAATCAAGTATCGAGTTTATTTGATCATGAACTACAGAGAAAATGGGAAAAAGAAACAAATATTCGCAAAAATTTTCCAAGCTTTTCACAGCTGGAAGGCTTCTTAATGAAACATGTAGGTATGAGTGAGAATATAATTAATAGTAATATATCATCTCGATTCAACAAACCTTTACCCTATAAATGACTATATAGAATTACTTCCTCTCACTTAACATCTACAAATTATCCTAAAAACCAGTAACACAATAGCCCTCCGAATATCAAACACTGTCTATATTGTTCTGCTGTAACACACTTCACTGTTTTAGGTTTAAGTATCTCTCAACAAATAAAATATGTCAAAATTATTTTAAAAACCACAGATTAAATCGGTGCACAACGTTACAGAAATGTATTGTTTCACATTATTACATCAAGATATCTCGATAATTAAAGATAAATCTGTCAATTATTCTGGGACAACAGATTTACATACAAATGTAAACCCAGAGCTAAAATTATATTCCAATTCACTCCTGTCAACTGCTCTTGCAGAAATACATACACCGAACTGAACACATCAAATCCGAATTCTAATAGATACAGGATCAGAGACCACATTCGTCACCTTCCAGTTTGTCCAAAGAATAAAATTACCTCAATTTAAATCATCGATGTCAGTCCTTGGAATGGGAGGAACTCCTCTTTCAACAACTCTAGGATATGTCTCACTTACTCTAAAAACATTATTATCAAAAGAACGAATTTCATTCAAGGCTCATGTCATTGATATAGATCGTACTTTAGCTCCATCAAAAAATATCGAACCTGGCCTCATTTACAGAATTTACCATTAGCAGATCCAAATTTTTTTATTCAAAGCCCAGTAGATATTATTATTGGAACCGATGTAAACCCAAAAATTGCAAGATCTGGAATGATACTGGAAAATACATCCTTACCAATGGCACAATTCTCTATGTTTGGATGGCTTGTGTTACGACTAGTACTGCTATACTACAACTAGACTTGAAATAAACAACAATATTGTTACTAGTCAAAATTACAAATTATGTTCTATAAACGATACATGTCCACATTGAACAAGTAATCTTTTTCGTGATAATTAAAGCTCCCGCATAATTCAATAATAATTATAATCATAAATCAATAATAATAATAATAAATAAATAAACAATAATTCAATAATGTTATAGTTTATTTATATTCATCAGTATTGATAAAGGCAATCGTCACACTCATTGTTCAAATTACTGAACTTCACACTGGCAAGGATGGACTATGCAGAGCGGTTACGGTGAGGACAGCATATACCATTTTAAAAAGGCTAATTTCAAAACTATTCATACTACCCATCATGGATAGCGAAGGAAAGGATCATCAACACAGTTCTAATCGCGGGCGGAATGTTCGAGATTCCGCTTGATATCGAAAATCTCTCCTTTAACATTTCCATGAATGAACGTATTCATTTGTTTATATATAATAGATTCTACGAATTTTGTAAATGATCGCTCAATTGATCGTTAGTGTAAACAATTGCGAGCTATGTATCTTACTGTTCCTCTCTATAACACGTACCTGAATAATTTAAATTGAATATTTCCCCCTCTGAAGAAGAGCGACAAAGGGACCAACTATGGACGCATGGACCGGACGAATAGTTACTTCTGACTCCTCAAAGCGTAAAGTATTATTCTCATTATTATACTTGGTAGTTTTATAAGTACTTGATTACCTCGAGGCAAGGCTGCAGTTTATACTCTAAATTTTATACAATACGTACAAGACAAACTTAATCGTATGACACTGCCGCCCATTGTGATCGAACTGTATAATAGTATATGCTTAGTAAGTTTTATTATCATTACCAGTCATATAAGATGCGCGCGATCATACAGGTATTTCTCACGAGTATCTCCTCTTATTAAGCAGTTGACGTTTAATAGCTAATACATATACATTATTTAGACCTAGGAACAATCCCACTCGCTACAATCAGGCAGATCAAGAAATACCAATATTCATAATTTACATATTTACTGCAGCCACCCACATTAAGTATACAAAACCTTAACCAATTGCTACTGTCAGAGGCAACTCAGTCATACACTAACATACCACTAATAATAATAATATCACACCCAATTCCTTCCTTTCTTTAATCAATAAATACCCCTAATCGCTATTAATTTTTAATTTCAAGTCTCGCATTATTAATCCTTTAATCGTAATCATTCAACAAACTCTCATAATTGTTATATTATATATTTGAAGATAAATAAAATAATTATTAAATTACATTTAAACTTAGTTCGACGACTCTTTTCTGAGAACCGAGAATCCCAAACATACTCATTGTTCAAATTACGAAATTCCACATGGACAAAGATTGACTCTCAAGAGTGGTTACGTTAAGGACAGCCTATACTATATATATACTACCCTATAAAGACCAATCACTAAACTAGTCGTGCTTCCCATCATGGAAAACGATGGAATGGTTCATCAACACATTTCTGATGGCGGGCGGTATGTTCGAGATTCCATTTAATATCGAAGCTCTGTCCTTTAATATTTCCATGATTGAAGATATTCGAGATTCTGTCAATAAATCTCTTGTGAGTGTGTTTAGAATTACGACTTTCTTTTTCTTAGAATGCTCACGCAACTCAAGTAAAAAATGTAAATACAACAGGCCGAAAAAAGGCATCAGCAGCTCAGTTCGAATATAGCGATTAGATAGATAATATTTAATTATTGTTTCCTGTTATTAACACAAGTTATATTCAAGCCAGCAGTCGTATTAAAATCTGTGTTATCTTGAGACTTGTGATATTGTAATAGTTTGTGATTACTCGGATCAATCAACTTGAATTGGAGACGCCATTTAAATCAAGTACTAGGGCTACTAACCTGCGAAGAAACGGTTTTTGTAAACAATTCAGCTAAGTTGACACCCGGTACACGGCAATAAGCGGACATTAAGACTAAAAGTACCGGATTTAGATTTACGCCATTTATACTATTATACATCAGTTTCCATAGTGCAACAATTATATCAGCACAACCCAGCACACTCAACATTAAACTATATTCTATAATTACTATGTATCTATTTATATATTTATAATTTAATAAACCTAATTTTAGTCTCTAACAACAAGATCTGCTCAGTTAATAACACCCATTTCTATCACCTCTCCTTTCACTATCTGTATCTCCTGATTACATCTGGGAGAGAAAACAAACACGGGAAAAATCCCGAACAGAAGGTGTTATATCTAATGCATATGTAGTATAACCGAGAAAACTTGTAAATAGTAATTCACTTGAATGTCATTGTAAACACTACCAACACAGTAAGTGCTACTGTTTCGTTTTTAATTTTAATATATATACAAAAGAAAAACCGTACATAAATTAATTTTGGAAATTTTATTTATAATTATTAATATAAGTTTTTTGTAAAATATGTATGTATTGTTTCATAAATTGTTCGCAATATATATTTGCATTATACACTTTCAATAAAATAAATTTACTATCTCACATATATATGATATTTATACATGTATTGATATAGTCATAATAAAATATAATAACACTGTTTTCTATTAATAAAAATGTATGTTTTTTTCTATCTTGTAATAAACTTAGAAATATTGTAAATATAGTTTATGAAAAATAATAATAATAATAATAATAAATATATATATTATATTAGAAGTGATAAAACCATCAGTTGGGCTAGTTCAATGGTATACTTTTTATTTAAAGAATTTGAACTGATTTGACGATATCGTTCAATTTCAAACAAAATCAATGCGATTTAGAGAGAGTAATTACTTAATCGTGCATCAAAATCATTTAACAGGATATTTTTATCAATTATAAAAAGTAAGTTTACGTTAATAAGTTATTATTTTACGTAATTTTTTTGAATTTTAACAGATAGATACTCAAAATTTATGCCTATTATAATTATATATAAGATTAAAAATGTAAGAATTTTGAGAATAATCGTAATAAACAATAATAATTTAAATATATATTTTTAGTTGTTTTAAAATATTATTAACAGTTAATTATTTTCTTTATTTATTTTTACTATTTATGTATTCAAATACTGGACTAAAATATGTATTATTTATAAAAGTTTGTAAATTATAGTTCTGTAAGGAGATAATATTGATAAATAGCTATTGTTTATTGATGAAAGTTGATAAAAGTAACTTAGTATCTACTTAAATGCTAATTTATTTTATATTAGCTTTCTCGCTATTATAGCAGCGTTTGGGGTTTTCAACCCGTATTTAAAATTTCTCCCATATTATAACTATCACTAGTTTGGAAGTTGGTTTTTTTAGAGTGGTATAGGCTGATGTAACAACTTTGGAGAGTTCATCTTTACCAGGGTGGAGTTTATTAATTCGAGCAAGAGGCCATAGTGGGTAGATGCCTCTCATAGCAGATGCGCACTAACGTTCCTATTTTATGTTATATTTATTTTCAACTTGGAAGTGACCTGATATTGTAAATATTGTTATGACCATCTTTTCCAAAAGATTTGTACTCGCTATTGTATGTGTTGTCATTGAGAAAGCTTATTTGTTGAATGATCTAATAACGAAGGCTCAGTGATGAATGTAATGGGTTCTCTAATTAAAAACTGAGCAGATCTTAAAGGAGTCTAATTTTCCGGGTCATCACTAATGACTTCAAGTGGACGGGAGTTCAGTATGGATTCAATTTGTACTAGCAGGGTGGTAAATTCTTCTATTGTGAGCAACGTGTCTTTAATTGTTTGTTTTAGGTGAAATTTAATAGATTTGCCGCTTCCCATTTACCGCCTATATGAAGTGCTGATGGTGGATTAAAATGCCTCTGCATTTCATGTTGTAGCAGTATTCTTTGGATATGATGGTTTTTCTTGGAGCTTCGTATTCTTTGGATATGATCGTGTTCCTTGGAGCTTTGACGAAATAATTTTTTCAATGCTGCATTGATACCAATGAATGTATTTCCACAGTCGGAATACATAGTCTTGGGAATTCCTCTGGGCGATGTGAATGTTTGATACCTTCAGAGGAATAATCATTGACTACTTCTAAGTCCATTGCCGAAGTGTAAAAACGCATAAATTCGCATATGCAACCTCTCTCTGTCTTACTGCATCTTTCTTTCCATAATTTAAGGGTGAAGGAACCAGTATAGTCTATTCCGTTGACGGAAAAGGGTTTCGAAGGCTTGAATCGTCCGGCTGGTAATCATTGTACTAATTGGCTCATTAGTTGTTGAGACCCAATTCTACGTTGACAAGCACAGGCAACGCAATTCATTATGTAGGCTTAAACACATGCTCTTCTTCCCATGATTCAATATCTTCGTTGTGCATGCACGAGTATTATCTGCGGGAATGTAATGTATTTCTATGAGCCGCAACTATTATAAGAGTGGTTAACTGTGAATTTCGAGGTGGATGGCTGGGTGTATATTTTCTATAGGTGGAGTATAGAATTAGCATAGATACTTTCTGAGATATATGCTTTTAGTAATTGCCAGCTTCTTACATGAGTGGTATTGAAAATAAATATATCTAAACTTACATAGAATATTATTATACTGTCCATTGCTCAATCAGTGGCAATGCAATACAATTAATGTTCTCTTGTACTTACTTTAACATAATTATAGTATAAACTGCAGCCTTGTCTCGTTTAATATCATGTACTTATAAAACAACCACGTACAATAATGAGAATAATATTGTAAGATTTGAGGTGTCTGAAGTAACTGTCGTATTGTCCGTGCGACCGTATTTATGTAGCAGGTCACTTCTTCGTTTGTACTTAAGAAGAGGTAAAGTCAGTTAGAAATTTTCCAATGTTCTATTAATTTTAATTGATGGGTTTCAATATGGAAGGTTTAGATTATCAAGGTAAGAATTAGAAGGCGAGGTAGAGTACATTGTTGACAAACTGCTTACAATAACATTCAAGCGAATTATTATTTACAAGTTTTGTCGATCATAATATACAGACACTAAATAAATACTTTTCATCGTGGAAATATTAAAGAGAGATCTCCGATATCAAATGGATATCAAATGGAATCTCGAACAAGCAGCCTTCATTTAAATTAGTAAAGTTTTATAAAAATTATTTTGTATAAATATATATTGCTTATTTATATTAATTTAATTTTTTTTGCATAATATTTTTGAATTTCACACAAATAAAAATAATTAATTCGATTATATTTCAAATCAGATTGTCATAAAAAAGATGACACTACATCTGGGCTTTTTAGAATTTTGTTTAATATTAGTTAGATATGTATATATTTATCAATAGAACTATTTAGATATTTTGATTTTAGTGATTTTCCTTAATATATAAAGACTAAGAGTTCGAGTTATTAGAGAGATACATTAAATTAAAATAGAATGACAAAATTAGAATAAAAGGAAGATTTACGATTTTATCATTTATTGCACAGAAGCATCTGTATAGTTGAGTTTCTGTCAAATCTTTCTCTTTTTCTCTTTACAGCAAGGATGATAGAGAATAAAATCACTCGTAAATCACTAAAAATGTACGTTTTTATTAGAATAATATTCGTTACAAACATGCTTTGAGTTCAGCGAGATTCGGGCACGTGGTTTGATTTATCGAGTCAAAGTAGACAATGCGTCAATAACTTATTGTCAATATTGTCAACATCGTCAATAAATTATTACTGGATGCATAGTTTAATGTGTTCATTTTCTATCTCACTCTTACTTTCCATTTTCTTATACACATGTATGTATGTCTTTCTTTCTGGCTTTTATCTAAATTCATTTATGTATGCAAGGAAATATCTGCAAGGGTATATATGTTGGAACAGATTTCAAACTTAGTAAGGAAAATTTATTTACTTCCAAATTTTAAAGATTTTCACGCATTAATTTATTTTATTTTATTTTATCATTTTATTAAGAAAAGTATTACATCTTACCTGTCGTTCTTTTTTGTATAATTTTTTCTTCTATAAGTGCTCGAACACTAACAGAAGCTGTTTGTAGCGGCGGTCCAACAATCTCCTTCCTTTCACTCTTTTTATTTTCAGCATCCTAAAAATATACAATGATTATAATTGCAAGAAAAACTTTTACTTTAAAAATTAAAATTAAATTTAACTTATAAATTAAATGAAATAAATAATACAAGATGTTAATATATATTTCAAAATATTCGCAATTTATTAGTTATAAAAACAATATTATCATTTATATTATAAACTTGAAAAATTATCATCAAATTTTATTATAAATACTATGATGATTCATAGCATTTATAACATTTCGTATATAATCAATTAAAAATTGTAAAAATCAGGCGAATTTATTAGTAACATATAATACAATATAATATTAATTAGTCTATCGCGCTTGGTATCAAATAAATTTTTCAACAAATTATTTCAACATTTTGAAAGTTTAGTTCTCAAATGTCTGTAAATAAAAACTTTTCAATGTTTACTTAAGTATTTTAATCATATATTTTGTCATCTTAATGTAAACAGTGGTCTTTAATTAGTTTTCTAATAATAATAACCAGCAATGAAAAGTTGTAGATAATTACGGAATATATTGCTAATTTATAGTCAAAGGAGTCGTCCAGTTATAATCGACATCTCTTGATCAATTATATTACTCAATAGACTTTTACAAAAAAATACTCAAACTGAATTCGAGAGTAATAAAGACAAAATTATTGGGAAAATGAAGAGTCGTCACAATAGAGGATTAAAAAACTTGAGAGATTGAAAATTGATAGGCTGAGTGCGAGCGCATACGGGAATGTGGTGCTCGACCTAGAAGTATGAAAGCCAGCAGTGGTTATCTAATCACTAGGCGAGGTTAATTGAAACGGCATTCGATTATCTGGTGATAGAATCTTTACGTTTAATCTTTTAGTTTTATTTCGACTTTGAGTATTTATTTATATATCATATTTTAATATATATTCAGTTTGAAATCTTAATTAAAAATGTAATATTGTTCCAATTAATTTTCATTGAGAAATAATTTGCTGTGACAAACTCTATATAAATGTTACAACTTTTATATGAATTGCATACAATGTTAATGAACAGAAATACAAAATACAATTTTTTAAATCATTTTAGCAAATTGTTTCCATCATTGTCACAAGAAATGTGAAGTTATAGTATTTGAATTTGAAACACTAGTTTTTCATTTAATATCTCATTATATTTCGCCCTGACTTATTTCATCTCAAATAGATTATTCTTATAATATGCGCTGTTTATACTAGCGATTGCAAATAATTCTGTATTTTACAATTATATATTTCTAATGATGTAATATTAATAATATTTAAGATTTCGTTAATTTATTTAGAATATATCATTTTCGACTATACTTCTTTATTAAGTATCGTTCATTCGTATTTATTAAATGATTTTATAATTTTTAAATCGTAAATCTATTTTAATTATTCATTCTTTTATTTATAATAAAATTAATTCAACAGTTTTTTAAATGTGTTCATTTTTATAATAAAATAATGGATATTGACTTCATTTTCTTATAATATCAAGGTTTGATTGCCACATTGATATTTCTGGAATTAATATTCAAATAGAGTATTTGACAGGATTGTATAAAAATATTTTTTTGATAATATATTTTATACTTTCGATAGTTTATTATAATAGATGATCATTCAAAATAAGTAAACTGTGAATAAAAATGATTTCGGACATTCATTTTACTCCAGATTTCAATTTAGTATTTAATACATCTGGTCATACTTGTAGAATAATTATCTAGATCTAACAACAATATATCTCATTTTGTCAACCTTTCTATTTAATGTCGCAGTACTATACATTAAAAATATAAAAATGTCAAAGTGTGGCTGGGTAAAATGCTAGTAAGAGAACAGTTTCTCGTTCGCGACGGCTATCCTACTTCTACACCTCAATATACCGATATTTTCTTACTTCAATATATTCGTCACTTCCAAAATTGAATTGTCTTTGCTATGTTGTACATCATCCGTGTCATGAGTATTGATTGAATGACTAGGAAAGGTACGGAGCGCATTTTATGTACATATACTCTGCTTTCTGTGTCCTAATACGATTGATCTTCACTAGTAGATGTTAACCTTTTAACCATCCATGTGTATTTCTTTTTTCCTTTCATGAGCAAAGATTTATGCTATTTGACGGCTAAATACAAGTACACATTACTTCATAAGCATGAACGTGTACGAGTATACGTAGATTAATACACAAAATTTAAAAACTGGAAAATATGCGTGGGCTATTTTTTTCAATTTTTGGAAATTTATTTAGAGTGAAAATGAACTTCAAATACAGGTGGTATAAATAGTGCATATACAGTGATATGAAATGCATCTTAATTTCTTTGAAGATATCGAAGTTATCTTTTGTGATATTTCGAAAACGCGCTTTAACATTCAATAAAAAATGATTTATTTAATGGTATCATTATAATAAAAAAACTTTGCTATCATAAATTTTAATTATAACTGTTAATAAACAAAATATTTATATATTATCTCTTTCCATTAAATTTAAGTACTATTTATAACGGTAAATGATTTCTCACGTAGTTTCAATTTTGAATATAATTTTTTATGTAATTATAGAATCAACAAAATATAGTTTTATAATAAAATATATAATAATTTTATTAGTCTATTAAAATTTTATAGGCAATTTCTGATCACATAAAATCTTTATAAAATACTATTAGAAATTTTCTATAATTTATGAATTACATTTAAAAATATATAAAATATAAATGAGAAAGTTTGTTAATACATTCATTTATTATGAAATAAAAATCGATGTTTATATCTATTGAAGAAATTTATGATTTCTTGGTTATAAATAAATAGTATAAAAATTCGAAGTTTTTCAAATACATTTTATTAAAATGAAATTAAATTAAAAATTATGTTTGATTTAATCATAAAAAATTTAATTACAAAAAAAGAAGAAAAGTGTATTAATCTACGTATTAATATACTCGTACACATTCATGCTTATGAAAGTTGTTAATATTTATATAATAAAACATTTACTGATATAAATATTTTTTTTATTTCAAACTCGTACATTTACGGAAATAAAAAAAATACAATATAATATTTATACGAACCTATAAATTCTAGTAATCATTTAAACTATGTAATAAATTAATACATATTAAATCTTTTACAATCACTAAGAGCGATAAATAATAGTGAAACTTTTATGAATCAGAATACAAAGTGAGCTTTTACGTTATTTCACAAATCTATTCAATTATGATCCAGCAGAAATATTATTTTAAAAAATTAATTGCATAAATCTATATTACCAATAATATTTCAATCTATAAGCATATATGTATAAACAAATTGACATATATACATATTCATTGGATTATCCTTGATGATTATAGTGTTAAATTAGGTGAATTCTACAGGTACTATTTGCTTGGTAGATGTGTCGACTTTTTAGCCGGTTTATCCTCGTCTTCATCTTTGTTTTTACTTGCTGAGTATGTGCTAATGCAGCTTGAGAATAGAGGCGGCGTTTAGTCGTAAATTAAAAGTCAAACTTTGGATCTTAGCTTGTTGTAATTCCAATAATTGGTTTATTCCTTTTATCAGTATCGGATTGACGTTTCTATTCTTATTGCAGCTGAATATTGATTCTGAAAAAACTCTTTATGATCACTGCGTTGGATTAGATCATCTGTAGACTGTTAATGAGATTGAGTGTTCTGACTGCAATGGCTCCTGCAGTCTTATTTATTGACATCACCCCGCTTTTTCGCGAAGGTATGTCCAAGGTCTATATTTCTTGGAAGTGGAAAGACATTAAAATCGGCTTACAGTCAATTAGTGTTCTGTGATTGGTGCACAGCAATGATTTAGGGTGGACCCTTGTCAGGGCCTTCTTAGACAACGGATGATTGTTTCATTATCAACAGGACAGTACAAGTAAACCATGGGGGGTAGTTAGTTCTCGGCATTTCCTAGAATCTCGATGGCGATGTTGATTTTAATTTCATTTGCAATAAGACACTCGAAAAAATGGATGTATTCGAAATTCTAGTCCTACACAAAGAGTTGTAAGCAAACGGCATCCCGTGACCGTAATATGACACTCGGAGATTATAGAAGAAGACTAAGGCGCTTGAGGCATATCTGACGATCATAAAAATGCCGAAACTTCTAACGAATTTTCCAATAACGTATTATTCAGAGCATTCGAACTTTCATAGAACTTCCAACACTCTCTTTCTTTTTTCTTTAATTTCTTTCTTTCTCTTACTCTTTGTCTTCGTCATATTCTTATTTAACTTTCTCTTGTTATCATTTATAATTCTGGGAACAGAATTGCTCAGACGATTCCTAGAAAGCCTAAACCAGCAGATTCTATCTACATAATTGAGATAATGTTTGTACATGATTTCTCTCATACTGTTATCAATAGTTGTCTCTTTTATTACTTAATTTCTTATTATTTTTATTGTTTTTCCAAAAATAAATGCATATACACATAGATACAAAATTATTCTACAATATTATAATTATTGTATGGATGCTTGGAGAAAATGTATAAATTCCAACTGTTCAGGAATCCGTATAATAAACCGTCTCGCCTTCGCCCTGTAATATGACCCTCGGTGTTTACAAATAAATATGCGCGACAAATGTAGAGACTAAAAAGGAGTGCTATTGATTGAAGACTAAACGATCATCCTGAGAAAGATCGAGAACAATATTCAAGGGAAATGTGCAGTGCACATGGACGCGCCTAGAAGAAATTATGAACATGAAGTTGTTTATCTTGAACGAGACTAAAATTCGAATGAAAAGATTCCAAGATAAATATTTGTAGTTTTAAGTGTCGAATCTCAAGGACTACGCACAAAAAGAGTCACGTTCGGACATTATATTACTCAAGGGTCAAGCTGAACTAAAAAGAAGTGCGCATATTATTGCACTTATCGCCACATGGCCCTGACTAGACAAAATCAGCCGACTAGGCTGTTTTCCCCCGCTCTGCCCTCGCAGAGCGCCCGGCTGCAGTGTTACATCGGGCGCGAAAAGGGCCCGCCTATCGGTCAAAAACAATAAGGACAGAAAACTCAGTGCACCAATGAGAATTAGGACCGATAGCGGGACCAATTGG
>JAPYYT010003237.1:0-13617 GCA_030522565.1 Ceratosolen corneri | reverse complement strand
TAAGTATTTTTTGTAATAAAAGAAAATAGATTAAAAAATAATTATAAACTTAACATAAACATAGTCAAATTCATTTATGTTTATCGAACAATTCTATCACGTAAATACAGAATTGTAAAAAAATAATGAAAACTGAAAGGTTAAAAAAAATCGTTTGATATCATTAGTTTATGATATTATATAGTAATATATCAACAGAAATATTTAGTGAATATAAATAATGACAAAAGATAAGATTAGTTATTTTAGAGATATTTAATTTTTAATATTAATTAATTTAATATTTTTAGCTGAAGAATTCTTGTTTGCGTAAGAAAACCCGTAAACTTTGCCATGCGTAAATAATGAAAAGAGACCTACTTAATACTCGCTGATAAAATAAAATAAATTCATGCTTGGAAGCTGTAACAATTTCGTGGCACTATAGATGAAAAAATTATAGTTAAAAAGCGAATTATTTCATTGATTGCGAACGCTCATAGATGCGGTCAAAGGATAATTAATCAGGTGCTCAGTACACAGGGCCATCACAAAGTGAACAAATGACCGGAGCAATCACCAACCACCCACTTTTCCATCTAATCTGTACTGTCTTCAGTGTCATGCTTCTCTGTGTTTTAATACTCGCAAGTGTTAAGAGACGAGACCGCAGTCATTGCTCATCAATTAGAATTCCTATGATAGTTAACTATAATGTTAGTGTATAAGCTCTTATAGTTAATGGAGCTTGTGTATGATCACCATCAATCACGTTTATGCGGCTCAGTCGACAAGTCTCCCAGAAAGTTCTAATATCCGTGGCAAAAAGTTAGAGTGTTAGTTATAGGTATCTCCTTCTGAATTGAGAACGATTTGCGTTTAAAAATTAAATCTGTAAGACGTTATATTTGCATCGCATAACTGGAACAAGTTGGTTATCTATCTCCAACGGTACTTGTCAATGAAACCGGAGACAAGTATTAAAGTTACTCAATTAGTCAACAGTGAATTACGATACATTCTTAATTTCAAAACCACAGCGATTTTTATAAAATATCTAGGAATAATTATACGTTAAAAAGATCTTACGCAAAAGAGATATTTAGCAGAACATAGTTTCGATGATTCCACTACTAAAATTAGTAGACTAGCTTATAAGGTTTTTTAGTGATATTCAATGTAATAAATTTTAAAATTTATTCTAAAATATTTCACTATTTTAGTATCTAAATTATAAAAATGATTTGTTTTTTTGATAATTTTATTTCCAGACTTTTTTTGATATGTTTTTTGATAACATCGCGTGTAAGTATTAATAAAAAAAAGTAATATATGTATGAATACCACAATAAAATTCATATACACTGTAATAAAATTATAATATTCATAAATATATGTTTTAAAAGACTTTACATACTTTTATTAATATGAATATAATAAATATGTTAAATATAAAATAAGTGTAGACGCATAAGAACGTGTAGAAAAATTTGAATATATAGAATACCAATCTTGGAAGGTAAAAACGAATAGATAGAGAAAATAAGATATGAAATATTTTTAAATTTATAATTATACAAATGTCTGCTTATTTAGCCATTTGAACAAACTAAGCAATACAAAGTAAATAATTTTTAATACTTATATTATATTTTGATTCTTAAAATTGTTGAAAATTTCAATTTGAATTCGAATATATTTAGAATTTCTTTACGAAGTTGGTTTAGACGAATTTAAAATACAAATATCATTTTTATTTCAAAGAAAAATCTAAAAATCTATTAACGTTTTTATATATAGCTCAACTACTTATTACAAGATTTATTTTTTAGTTAGAATGTGTATTTATAATTTATTTCATAATGCCTAGTCTAAAATTCGTAGCGAGTAAACACATTTTGTCGAATTCAAAATACATAACTTAATGTTTGTATTTATGCATACGAACGAAATATATATAATTGTAATGTAATAAATTTTCATTAGCAACTATTAAATGAAAAATGCACACTAATAAGTTTATTAATTATTTTGTTAAGTGCAGTTTGCAGTATACGATTTCAGTAAATAGAAGTATAGTAAAGTAAGAAAAGTAATGAATCATTGAAAGAACAATGGGATACGATTAGGTACAGCTATTTATGCAACGATAAATCTAATGTTTTGTAACGGTAAAATTTAGTTTTTACATTGAAAGAAATAAACGTGGATTATGTAAAAAGAGTAAATGAATGAAGCTAAGAAGTTTATGGAGGCGCATTAATGTGCCAATATACAGAATTATTGAATTTTTTGATAAAACTATAAACCGGAAAGTGGTCAGTTACAAAAATAAATAAACGGAAAATATTATTGAAGTGACCTTGGAAATATTATAATTTCAAAATACAACTGATACCAATATGACAGAAATACAAAATTACAACTCTTTGTATAAAATGACGCGAGTAAATTATACCATTTAGATATTCTTAAATATAGCACAGGATTCCATAAAATGAAATATTTTTAATACCAAGTCATAGAAATATATAATCAATATTCGGACGCTTTATTAAGTATTAAAAATACAATACTTCGAATAGCTAATAGCGATAGTTACGATTTTAACTAGCATCTTTGTATTGAAGTGACCGCAACTGCAATTTTAAGTTCATAATAAAGATAGTACGCTAATTGGAAGCTTTATTATCAAGTCTTAAAAACTGTGTTTTTCAATCCGTAGCTTAATAATACAAAAAATATTCGCGATGAAAAGCCCGACAATTTACATCAGCATTTCAGTCATTGCATAAAGTCACAACTGCGTCCTCAATCTATCAAAATAAAAAAAAAATAAAAAGGGATAAAGAAGAAGAAGAAGAGGAAGAAGAAGAAGAAGAAACATACGTACGCGTGTGGTTTCAGTAAATGTTTACGTATACCACGTATGCAAATTCCATTCCAGCATCTCCTCGTTTAAAATAAAAGAAAGTTTCACTTGGTTCTCAGTACTATGAAATATTCTTGGCTGTTTTGTAGACGTCACGTGGAAAAAAGTGTTTAAGAATAAAAGGGAAAAAGGCAAGTGATATGCATTACACGCAAGTCGAATGGATACAAACGACGACCATTGCTGCTTTATTAACTAATATCTTACACGGAATTTCGAAGGCTTATAATTCCATTGTATGCGCTAAGAGGCAAAGTACGTGCATTGTGCCGCGACTGTTAAAGAGAAATCCATAAGGTTCCACACCATTGTATCAATAGCAACGTGAAATGTAAACTTGAGATTCCATGGCCGTTGTTTCATCCTCGCGCCACCCATACTCCGCCTTCTTTGCCGGCTCCCAACGAACGCATTCGCTCGTCAAGCTCAATACGATATGGAAATATACGTGTACAAATCCGCTTTTAAGCGAGTATCAGATAACATCAACTATTCGCATATTAAAGCCAAGCTTCGCGCCATTATATAATATAATATAAGTTCGTGAACTTTCCGATGGTATTCGCTTGAGCGTAACAATTGCTAGAATTTCGTTCATAATGCGTTCGTTATAATTTGAAATATAAAGAAGAATTTAGGGTTATTACGTCCATTAATTTTCTCCCTGCAGTCTTACTTGTAAAATATCGAATTACACCTCAAAGTAAAGTTCATTCAGCCAATATCTTCTATTTTAGCATTCTATTTTAATCGTTTTAAATCATCTAATTATAATCCAAGCCGAGGCTTCGATAAATCAGCTTCAAACATTTCGTTCTTAGTTTTAATGGACTTTTATTGCCGTTTAATAATAACAACATTTATTTTTTTTTCATTTTATACACGGCTAACTCGACTTTGCTAGATCTCCCTTTTATTTCTATAAATTATAGAATACCTTTAAAGGCATTGCAAATGAGAAATTTCACGAATAGGTCTAATTAATTTAGGTGATTCATGGTCTGTTAAAATGAAAATTGAATTACACCATAAATTCACGGTATATATGGATTATTATCGATAAAGAGTCTTACTAATGGAACAAGTAGTTATAACAATTCAATATTTAACTTACCCCCGAGATTTTATACATTCTAAAGTTTCACATAATAAATTGAAAAATCACCTAATGGCACGTGACCCAATGATTCTTACTCCACGGTCTCTTTTTCAGTTCATTCTGTTATTTAATATTCATAAAAATAGATTGAAGTATTTTATAATAGATAAAAATACGCATTTGAAACCTCTATTTTTCAATATCAAATCGACTGAGTTAATTCCTATAGAATCTCAACTATGAAATCGTCCAAATGATTTTAACATTCTTATCGCCTGTTTCGCATAGAATATAAGAAGCATATCATCGTAATCACCACACTTATTATATAAAAGATACTTTTAAAAAATTCTTATAATCAAAATATTTATCGCAAGATGTATAATAGAAGCGGCAAATAATTCCAATAAATGGCAATTACTTTCTTAATATACACTACGTAGTTTATCATAAATTTACAAAGTTGAAAAATTGTCTTGACAATTCAATTATGTTTAAATTGAAGGAAGCAGTTTCAATATTGAAACTGAATGTACTATCAAATATATATATATATATATATATATATATATATATGTTAAAACTGAAAATTAGGCTTTAGGCTATTCATTCAAAGGGAATAAATATTTGTAAAAATAACTTTCATTTCTTGCACTTCTTTATTACTTTTAATAGTAATTGCGACGGTCTAGAAACAAATTGCCTCATTAAGAAGCATATACATACTTGAAATTTCGCTAATCGTTACAATTATTTAAGAACGAGTAAATTGACAACGAAGGTTTACTTTGATAAAAATAAACAATGAAGGTTTACTTTGACTCATTCCACTCTCACCTAAGGAAGACGACCTTCGTGAATAATGGACGAATACCAGTGAAAAACAGGGCCTGGGCATTGTTGCCATCTGTTCCTGCCTCCTCCCGTGACTTTTTCTACCTCATGGCTCCGCTCATCATTGGCCATCATTTTCAATTCATTTTTTACAACCATTCGGTACGACTGAAAAATTATCTTAAATTCCCCCGTAAAATTCCTGTAATTACGTTTTTAAGGAGCAAAGATGCGCATAAAAAAAATATACGATTCCATGCAAGAGTTCTTTAAAATTCAAAGTTTAGAGCTACTGATGATTTTCGGTGAAAGTGCCCATAGCAGCAATTTTCAGAGTGATTATAAAAGTATGTTATTAATGGCGCTTGATTATAAAAACTTTTATATACCTCGTTTGAAGGATATTACTATTTTTTAGTTTTAATTTTCGAAAAAATTATGTGCTTAGCTCTAATAGGTTTTTAGAGTTTTGAAACGCTTTATTTCTTTTTTAAGATTTTTGTAATTTAGATTGTTTAATTAGTACCTGAGCTGAGCGGCTATTAGATTTTAACATAATTTTATAAAACGAAAGTAACATAGCAAATGATTTCGTTGATATCTACACTTTTATTTTAAGGCTTATGGCTTGATTTGCGTGAGGATTTTATATCTGTATGAACAAATTTCACATCATAATGTATTTATTCTATTATAATCTAGAGACAATCTTACGAGGTAATATAAATTTCAGTGTACTTAACTGAAAATACTAAGATGTGTAGGTTTTAATTTCATTTATTTAGTACGATATTCTGTTGCGAAAATGCATTATTAAGAATACATTGTAAATTACATTGCTCATTTTATAACGTTAAAGTATAATATTGTAATGAATCTTACCGCTTAAACTGATTATATATAATATTTATGAAAATTAAATTATAATTTCCTAATGTGATTAATAGAATGCACGACTATAGCTGATTAAACGCACACGAGAGTTGATAAATTTATAATGAAAAAGGCTTATTTTTAAATTATTGATAAATTTCATCAACCACATTATTCATTATTACATTCAATTTATTATTTAAATAACAGAAAATTTTCTTTCACAATTTAATACGAAAACCTATGTATTATCGATTATTTATAAAGATTTTTTTTAAATGTTATTCGTTGAAATATGAGCGATAAAACTCATTCTTATGAATGATGTTTAATTTTTGTATTTGTTAACAATGTAGCAACGTATAACAACAACGTGCAAGACAAAAACAAATTATTTCACCTTCAGCACAACGTCATTTATCATTATAATTATCATTGTCATCATTGTTTTCTTCACTTAAATTTATTTAACTATTGCCACAAAAGTTACTTTATAATTCACTAACTATGACCGAAACACATTTTTTCTTCTTCAAATCATACAGCCAGATTACATAAAAATGTATTCAAAACTAAAGAGATTCCAAATAATTGTTTCTATTCATACGCGGCCACCCTTTAACGCTAGAACAGAAGATCTTCATTCTCGGCTGATGGCCTGTTACAATTAACGAACGTACGCTCGGCTCTACTAACAACGGATGTAATAACAACCTATTGCCGTCCCTAAGTGAACACGCACTGTACACAACAATTATCATTATCTACCAGCACCTTCACCCTCTTTACCGCCCCTTCTCACTATGTCTATGTTCACGCCTCCTCATACGATAGGTTAGTGTCTGGAAACACTGTATATACCAGAGACCCGTCGGAGAGAAGCCGCCATGTCGCCAACAAACAGTGGCTCGCCTCTGTATTTACCTAATCTGAGTCTCCCTCTCCTTTACTTGTGTCTAACTTTGACACTGGCATGCCGTGTGTATAACCCTCGGTGAAAGTGCGCGAAAACACAGAGTATTCCGAAGTTACCGAGGAATGGCGCAGCTTTCCTGTGTGTCTAGTTATACTTCACTAATACTGCTATTTCGTTCTTTTTAAATGGATGATTATTTTCAGCTGCGCTCGTCTGTAAACTGTACGCAAATGTAGGATTATTAAAATATGGAGAAAAAACTTTTGGGGGGGCGGGGAGACGGGGCTTCTTTTCGATGCAAAATTTTCCCTTTTTAACGTAACAATTTTGCGTTTAGACGGAAAAACTTTTTGTTAACTTTCAGTTAAAATATTTAAATAAGATGACGCACATACAAAGCAATAATATTACGCTTAAATATAAGGGTATGGGATGCATAAGAGCATACGCTGCACACTCGCTAAGACAAGTGCTCGATTAATACGAATTTCTGACCATTAGTAGTTACAAATATTTTAAATAATTATTTTGCTACTAGAAGCTGAAAGGAATGTAATTGTTTGAATTAAATAGCTATAGGCATTGAATACGGCCTATCTCAAATGAAGGCTACACAAGTACTCGCGGCAATTGAAATTCTTGTAAAACAAACAGTTTTTTAGAAGTATGAGAGAGACAGAGACACAGAGACAGAGAGAGAGAGAGAGAGAGAGAGAGACAGACAGACAGAAAAGATGAGAAGTGAAGGAGAGAGAAATAACACTGCAATAAAAGAGACTTTGTCGCTTATAAAAAGTTTAAAAGTTTCAAATAATTAAGAGTTTTTTACGCTCTTTGAAGTTCCTTTGATCTCTAGAGATTTTAAAGTGTTTCCCCCTTCCTTTTCTACCTGCTCTTCATACTCTGCTTCCTTACACTTTTTCTCTTAACCTGATTCTCTACTTTTTTCATCCATCCTCCTTTCCCCTTGACTTCTACAAAAATACAAAGATTTTTTAATCGCAGAATTAATCAAGATGTTTCTTCTTATGATTAATCCAACGCAATCTTAAAGATTTTCAATAATTAATAACTAAAACACTTCTGCATAAAGAACAAAAAACACGAATAATGAAAATATTAACTACTAAAAAATTAAAAGTGAATCTTTGTTTAAAATTTGTGCGCGTGCGCGCGCCCGCACACACACACAGCCAGACAGACAGCTTGAGTAAAATTACTTTTATTCAAAACGGTTTCAAGAAAATTAATAATGTTTCAGCTAAATGTATGGTAATGAGAACTAGAGTATGTAAATTATATTTATAATTTATTCAAGCGTCACATTGTTGTTAATATTGGAAGGACACCTTTTTTAATGAAAAGCTAAATGTACTTTAAATATAAATTGCAAAGAGACGTTCCTTCACTTATGAAAAAAAAAGGTACATAGAATGTTGACAAGAAATAAATTAGGTATTTTAATAAATAAAATAAAAGTATCAGCTCTTTTCATCTAATCCATTATTGTTTGGCAATTCATTACGTTCCAACATTTATTTATAATTTGGCCTCTCAACATTAAATAAAAAAGACTGCAAAGCAGAAGAAATAGAGAAGTTTGTCAAATCGATAGAAAGGAACTGTATTTAGTCTTCACAATAACGAACCAAACAAATTGCAAAAGCAAAAAGTCAAGTTTTCCAACTTGCCATCTACAAGGCGGTACGAGAGAGAAGAAAGCCAAGCCTTGACTGTACATGGACTAATTTTCAATCACTTGCCTCAATCTTTTCGACCGAATGCTGGCATCGCCTATCGGAAACAGCCACCTGCCACCCCTTCTGTCGGCATTGAAAAATGTTAGGGCTACCATCACTCGTGTTGATGGGGAGTGACGTTTGTGCGGCTGCGTCGACGGCATATGACAGCCATACGACATCCTGGGTTTTATCACTGATCTCCGTTGACATGTAGGAACAATCGCAGCTGCAGTCGGACGTCAAGGAAACACGAGGGCCGATATGAGCTTTTTACTCCGAACCGGTATGATGAAAATGTCGGACACGTGCAAGAGCGAACGAGGTTGATATGTAGAGTGAGAGAGTGAGCGAGTGAGCGAGGGAGAGAGAGAGAGAGAGAGAGAGAGACTATCGGAATTCGTCATGACTGGCGCTTCTCTCAATTTTCATTAAAAGGACTACCAGCCTCCTTTTTTCGTTGTTACCGCGACGATCAACTGGCAGTCTTGACTTTGATGTCTCCTTGACGGTATATGACAAAATGCAAATCATGCTTTGAAGAAAATTGAAGCTGAGAATACTGCACATGTAGTAAAGTGGAGTGCCATATAAAAATAGTTTGACACTTTTCTGTTTAAATATATTATATTTAAAAACATTAGAAAAACTAGATTTTATCCTTACAGTCATGAGACAAACAGTTCAAGTGTCATTAAACACGCAATACGTGTATGTAATCTATTAAATAATACTTACAATTCATTACGAGCGATCATAAATTTTTATTAAAAATTTCTAGAAATTTTTGTACGTGATTTATCAAGAATAAAATGTTTTTTGAATAACGTCTATTATACACAAAAAACCCATTTACGTAGAATTTTCATTATTAATTAATATTAATTAGTACTTATGAACTGTTACATAACAATGCATATTCTTTATTTTATTTATAAAATAAAAATTACTTGAAATATTTTTGATTTGTTCATTAATTAACAGAGAGACTTTTTTTAATATCGTATGTGTTTTTTCAATTTCAATAAAGAATAAAATATCAAAGTTATACATATATATATATAAGCAATATCATAAAAGTGGCTAGATTGCTTTTATGATTTTTAATTTGTTTCATGAATTAAGCATTAAAATTTGAAATCACAATAGATGATTTGAAGTATTAGTTAGAGAATATAAGAAATAGTAAGAAGTAGCCATTGTAGTATAAAATATATATAGTATAAAAATTTTTTTTCTATTTTTTCTACAGAAAAAAAACAAACAAAAAGAAAAAAACTCGTATTAGCATAATAACGTTTGTCATTTGGAATTTCTATTTATATCTTATTGCCAAACAAATTAAGAAATTGAACAATCCGATAATTAAATGAAATATCGTTTTAAAAGTGTTATAAAAAAAATGGATCCAATACCCGACAAAAACCCAATGGAGTACATTACGGTAACGTAGTACATAAAGTCAGAAGTATTATCTAATTTATTGATTTCTAGTTAATTTGTTATATTCTGCCTAATGGTCAAGATTGCTAATCAAATGTTAGGCATATCCAAGAGTAACAACAAGGTATACTCTGCACTAAACGAAATTAAGATAAATTGTCTTCAAAGAAGATTGTCCAGCTTTATTAAAATTATTATTAAAAAATATGGTAATATTAGAGCGGACTATTGCTTGTAACTTCATTTGAGTAAAGGAAAAGAAAGGAAAGAAATAAACAGGTAAGGAAGAATAGGCCAAAGAGAGTCCTTCCTTCACCTTCACGGCTTCTAATTTACAGCGTTGGGAGCACCACGAATGAAAAAAAAATGAAAGTGACTAGTTTCAAGGATACACGCTGTGGGGAATGCATTTCCTTTATCTCATTCGGACCCATTGTCGTTGTTGAGGACGTAAGCATCCAAATGAGGGTCCCAACGCGTAAACAAAAATGGCCTTAGTGGAATTAATGTTCAGTCGTGAAGTGGGATAATTATGGCCAAGTGAAATTGAGAAGAGCTGGTTGTAGATGGATATCACTACTTTTAAGAGATTCGCTTTTTGTAAACTCTGATAACCGCTCGTTTCTTGATTTTAATTTTATCAACGCTTATAATCTGAAAAATAAGTTATTTGCCAACTTGAGATGTAGACCGTTTCCTTTGAAGAAATAATCTTATTGAATTTTAGGATTAAATTCCATATTGATAATAAATACAAAAGTTTAAACATATTTTAATATATTTGAATAGTCTTGTCTTTATGGATGAGCAAAAGTAATTATGGTTCAATGCATACATTGTAAAAAGTTATTAAATTCAATTGAAATTTTAATTCTCATTGAATGGATAAGTAATATTGAAGTAAATTCGAGCAGTTCGTCATTGTCTGTATAATAATTATATTAAATGTCAAGTTAAAATTCTATTGTTTATCAAAGTATGTACCAAAGTTTCAAATTTATCTTAATTATTTTTTTCCCCTTTTATATATATTTCTTCAGCAATTATTTCTACAATAAATGTTAATGTTCCTTTCATAATGAATCATTATTTAAAAGTAACGTTTCAAAATTTTTGACCAACGTAATTTCGAAACATTTTTACGTAGATTTAAATTTTTTCTTTTTTACTGTGGAAAGAAAAGAGTGAAGGATTTATTCAGCCGTGGATTCTTTTTTAAAGCCGTTAATCAGTATTTAACAGACATACGGTTTTTATTATTAATAAGCATTATTCCATTACGATAAAGAGTTTTAAAAAATTTCCATACAAAATTTCACTAGATTCACTCTAGAATAATATTACATTATAATTACTACGCTATAATATAATAATAATATAATATAATAATATGCTACAGTTACCATTTAGAATCTATTGTTTCTGAATAAAATAAAAAATATTATGAATTATTATAAATATCATGTACAAAAATTATATTAAAAGCTTTAAAAATTATATTCAGAACTATTTAGATTAATATAAATTTGAAAATAGAATATATATGTATATATATATATATATATATATATATAATAATAATAAAAAGAGCTTATCTGAAAAATTGTACAAATCTTTTTTATTTTTACCTGGTCTTATCGAATAAAATTCACACACATTTTCGTAAGCATTGAAGAGTTTACAGCAATGGAGACGAACAAGTTTTCATTGGAGAAAAGATCAGTTCCATAAGTGGATTATCGGGGAAGCTCATCATACCACTAAAAGTCAATCATTATTACTACAGATTCTACTGCTTTATTATTTCAGTATTAAGTTCGAGACTTATGACTCACTTAACCTTTAATTAAAAGAACATTATAATTTCAAATCCTAATTACACTTATTCAGTGTCGAATAATTTCATTCTGCAAATAATTACAAAATAATAAATTATTATTTTAAAAGCTATTACAAGTTATTTTAATTATAAATATCTATCAGAAATGTTAAAATTTAAAATAAAAAATAACGAATAATAGTAATTTATTTAGATTTTCACAAATTTGTATAGCGCAACACTTAATAGTTTAATTTTTCAGAAAGTACTTTTCTGTTTTATATCAATATTACCAGCAATACTATATATTATGAAAATTTCATAATTAAAAAATGTCATAAACATTTTCGTATTCTATTTAACTTTTATTCGAGAATATTATTATAATATTGTTTCATTGAAAACTGAATAGGAAAAATACAATAATACGTATGCTTCGGTAATAATATTCCCAATGCTATTGTCGAATTTCGCTAACTTATATATCAGAAAAAATAAACAAACAAAAGGGGCAAGGACCCGAACAAATGGAAACATAACAAAAAGAATCAAAGATTCACAAATAAAGTATATACCGACAGAGAAACGAATAAAAGCAAATAAAGCGGTGAAAGACGAAAGCTAAAGGAGACCAATGCAAGGGACCGAGATAAATGAGGTTGGAACGCAATTCGTTTCGCCAAGACAAAAGATGATGCAGTTATTGTACAACAAATAGCATTTCTATTTTCTTATTAACTAGTGAATATTCTTAAGGAATTGTTTTACGGGATAAACACGTATAGAAAGTTTAACATGCTTTACGTATGCAAAAATACAATTATATTCAACAGACAATATAATCAATTACAAATGAAAAATGATTTAATTTTAATTCATTGATAAATAATCAAAAAATAGTTAGTTAATTTTTATTATTTTCCGATATAAAATTCAGTGTTATTTGTACAATAGATAAATATGCACTTGCGTATAAAATAATATAATCTTAATGATAATTATTCTACTTATGTAATTATTATTCTTAAATTATATAATCATAAATAATGTATATTTTTTATTACGTATTAAGGAAATTATTTTGCCTTGAGTATTTGAAAAAAAATTTATCTTCATTATTCATAGTAATGCATTATGTTCTAATTTTCAAATTATTTTAAAGCACTGTAATTTCAATTTTGTCTGATAAATCGAAAAAATAAATATTAATATACAAATCAAAAAGATGAAACATTTTTAATAATATATAGTTACCATAAACACATAAATTATACTATATATATATAATATAATATAATATAAATATATATATAATAATAGTGGTTAAAAATAGAATAATAAAATTTAAGTGATTTTATATATTTATTCATTTACAATATTCGAAGTTCTTAAAAAGCTCAAATTTTGAAATTTTATTTCACCGTGTTTCATAATTCGAAATAAAAACTATAATATTCAACAAAGTCTCTAAAATTACATTTATTGAATACGTAAATTTACAATTTAAAAATTTGAATTTTGAATTTTCAAATCTTATTCTATATTTATATATTTAAATATGAATACAGCTGTTAACCATTCTACATTTTATATTCAAATGTTCAAAGATAATCATATATATTAAAATTTTTAGGTTATTAAGTAAATTATAACTACATGTTTTGCAAAAATTTGATACAAATAAATGAATGAAATTTGAAATTTCTCATTTGACAAGTTTGCCTGTAAAAGATTAACAACGATAAAAAATAGTATTATTAAACAATATTTTAGTTGTAGTTATCAACTGACAGTACTCAGTAAATATCTGAAAGCCAACAATATATATGAACCTACCTATATTGCGTGTAAAAAGAATTTTTTACAATAGAAATATTTTCAAAACATTAGAGAAAAAATATTTGTATCAGTAAAAATTAATTTATTTGGAAACTAATTGTAAAATTCTATAATTTATTTTTCTTCAATAAATTAAGAAATCTT
>JAPYYT010003235.1:0-13686 GCA_030522565.1 Ceratosolen corneri | reverse complement strand
TCCGCCCGTGGCTCCGGGCGAGTGCTGTATCGGGCCCTCGGTCCCCATCTGGGGCAGGGCCGTCATGAACTCGGCCATGGACGGCTGGCTGCTGATGAAGCCGGTCTCGGTCGAGCCGAGGCCCGGCGTCCCGACGACGTCCATGACCGCCGGGTGGGCCCCGTGCGGGGGTAGAATCGCCCCGGCCCCGGCCCCCGCGGCAACCGAGGCCAGCCAGAAGCCACCGCCGCCGTCGGTAGCCAGGACGGCTGGCGGCGTCGGGGACCGCGTCTTCAGGAACCGGTCCTCTTTGTCCCGCTGGGCCTCCTGCTGGCGGTACTCCGAGCCGTAATGGCGGTACCGACGCTGCGACGAGTAGACGTCGAGGCCGACGCTCAGTGGCTCCGAGACGCCCCGGTTAATGCCGCGCATCAAACTTTCCGAATCCTTGCCCGCGGTGCTGGAGATTGGCAGCGCTCGCTTCCTCGACTTAACTCCCGGCCGCCGAGTTGCCCGGGACCATACCCACCGCCCTCGATATCCCGCCCGGGTCTCGGGTATTTATGTCCTCTCGCGCGAGTTCTATTAATCAATGGCGTAGCAGCTACGTCGACCGCGACGGCGCTACCGATTATCACAGACAGCGCGCTCTCTCATCCGACGAGCATCGTCATCGCTATCCCCGTAATCGCCATCCTCGTCGTCATTACGATTATCGTCATCAGTCCCGGGAGGTCGGCGGGCACAAATCACTGCTCACTCGGCCGACGAATCGAGTGCCGCTCAACCGCGCACAAATCCGCCAGGAAGCACTCATCTCCGGGCCAAGAAGACACACGAGAAGCCAAGTTCCTGCCAAGCCCTCGCCCCGTCCAACTGGCCTCCCGCGCCGCACCCACCCCCGCACGCACGCACGGACGCACGCACGCACGGACGCACGGACGGACGGACGCACGGACGGACGCACGGACGGACGCACGCACGGACGCACGCACGGACGCACGGACGCACGGACGCAAGCTGTGGCTCTCGCCGCTACGACGCTGCGTGTCTCGTGTCCCTGTCGTTACTGCCGTCTCTGTCGGGACGCGCTCGACTCCCGCCGCGGGAGCGGCCCGAGGAGACCCTATCCGCGGCCGGGTGAGCGCGCGCGCTCCCGCCGTCACGTGAGCCACGGCCGCGAGCCAATGGGAGCCCGGTACCGGCCCGGTCCTGGCTCAGCCCTCCCGACGTAGGCGGCGCGCGCCCGTCGGGGCGAGAGCGCATCCGAGACCCTATACGAGGCACGTCCAAGCGGCGGCGCTCGCTGCGCCCGACTCGCCCGGAGGGAAGAGGACCCGCGCGCCGCCGGAGCGAGCGAGAGAGAGAGAGAGAGAGAGAGGGCCGGGAGCGCCAGCCCGAGAGCGGAGTGTGGGCGTGACGACGCGGACGATGCGCGGAGAGGTCTGGTGGGGGCCGGCTGTCACGTGCGAGGCCACGCGGTTCCCGGACCCGCAGCGAGCGCCGCAGCCGCGGGGGACGCCGCCGCTTGGGAAAGGTCATCACTCCGAGGCGGCCTTCGCCTCCTCTCGCCGAGAGGACGACTGCCGGCTGTGGGGTTCGGGAGTCTTTGGCCGCGAGAGCGGACTTGCCTCGGTGCCTGGAGCTTGGGATACCTCTTGTGTCGGCCAGAGTCCTGCGTTCCCTCTCGCTGGGTTCCTGCTCGCCAGCCACGCGCTTCCGCCAATAATGGCATCGATCGAGAATTTAAATGTCCGCGTGCCTAAGGACGAGGGCTAATGATAGGCCAGGGAGGCAGGCCAAGCGGTTTCGTAAGACTGCTATTGCGGAGGGGAATAAGATCTTGGTTGGTCATTAGTTGCAGGAAGCTCTGGAATGAGTAGTAGTAGTAGTAGTTGGTTTATACAGTTTCTTTATTGCTGCGGGGAATTGAGGGAAAGAGGCGATTAAATAGCTCGAAAGAAGCAATTAATAATGTGGTGGTGGGTGGTGGTGGGTGGTGGTGGTGGTCGGTTGTTCGAGGAGAGGTGGTCGTTGGAGGAGATGGTGGCCAGAGTGAACGTATAATGGAAGGTGGAGAGGGTAGGCTAGTTTGAGGAAGGTAGGCCGTAATTTCGTATGTAATTTCGTTGACGGAAGCCAATTTCCCGTGCAATGGCATTTTTCGGGAAATGGGAGCGGCCTCCGGGTGCCTGAATTGAAGCTAATATTTAAAACAGCGGCTGGGCCGTTCCTGTCGTTGCGGAATCGACGTTGCCGTGGACGTTAACGGTCGTGAAGGTCCGCGGGCACCGGCTGCTGCGTATTCCGGAGACAACGAGTGAGTGAGAGAGGGAGAGTGGGAGACAGGGAGAAGCAACGGGGAACGGCTTTGATGACAGATTACCTTGATCCGCTTTGTGGCAAAGTTCTCATTTGGACAGGCGATTTGATTGAAAAGTTCATCGCGCGAGCGCCCCGGAAGAGCGAAAAAAAATACATTTGTGACGCTTCCCTCGTGGAGAATCGGTCGGTGCTGGCTTTTAAGCATCGACTGAGCGTTCGCTTACCCCATGTGTGCGTACACTTGGACGGTAAATTGGGTAAAACATTATGAAACGTACGGGGCGCGATTCGTGATTGCCATTCCATATTATTGTTGAGGATAGGTAGGGCGCAATTGATTTATCCGAGAGTTTATTGTAAATATTGAAACTATCAATTTCCTATGGAGCTGTGCAGGTAGAAGAGATGATAAATGATCGTATCGTGAATATATTATAAATATAATATATTCTTTTGTAAAGGACTTAAAGAGGTAAATATCTTTCTCTCTCATTTGCAATAAATATATGTGTGTGCGAGGTGATAAAGAGAGGGCGTTTATTTAAATATAATCAGTATTATTGTCATTAGCGTGTTAATCAGGGTTTTTCCTAATCTGTCATTTTATTTGAAAAATTCAATCGAGCTCGTCGTATTGACGCTTTTATTCGTGATTTCATTGCTTGTACGAAAAATATAGTTTTCGTGGCGCATCAAATTAAGCTCAATTACATTGCAAACCAAATTTCATTTCGCGTTATATCGTGTATATATATATATATATATATATATAAATTTATATTAAATAGTAAGATGCAATTTATAAAAGAATTTCTTATTTTACTTATCTACTATCTCCGACTATGTAATTTAATTCATTTATTATATAAAAGTACTTTAACAGAGTAATAATGATAATTATGTGTTAACATTTAATATACGTAGACGCTTGATAAAATATTCTCACCCTTAACTCAAAAGGTGGCCATAAGATTTATTCAAAGAATTCTTACGACCCGATTGACTTTTATACTAAAAGTAAAAATATAATAGATAAATATTTCATTGCTGTATGAAATTGTATAATTATGCTTTCAATAGAATGCAGATAAATGTTCAAAATAATGAAACAACCATTGTAAAAGGTTAAATTCTCTAGATATATGATTAAAAATACTATATAAATATTGTTTTTTATATGCATCATTATAAATAAAATACCTTGAAATCTTCCATTTCTGTTAATTTATCGCAAATCGTCAATGCACTTGATATTTTAATTCTTATCTAATTTTATTATTTTTATGACGTTTACTTTTCCGTTATAATTTTGCAATAATATTCTATAGTATTATCTTATAGTATTTATAGTATCGTTTAATACTAAATTTGTGCTTCTAGTAAATTTAATTTCATACGCCAAGCTAAATAAATTTATTGGCTAGAAATTTATGTTGAAAGTTTTGTTATCCACTCGTAATTTATTAATACCAACTTTACAAGAAAGAAAGAAATTATTTTGAGCCTAAATTTCTCAAGTAAAAATAACACATAATCAAATATTATATCTACATTGTTATATTATATCTATATATTATTTTTATATTATATCTTTATTTCTAAATGGTTTAATCTCGTGTCAGATATATTAATTTAGTACTATAATAAACACTGGAGTAACAATGGAAATCGGTGAAAAATATATGTAAGAAATAAAAAGGTCATATCATATTAATTTATTAATAGTATTAACTATATTAATAGTAGATTTATCAATTTTTCGTAATTGCACGCTAAATCAGCTTCGTGCTTGCTAATAATGTAAAAAAAATAATTTAAAAAAAACTGTTTTTAACAACATTATAATTCTCTCTTCGTCCCTTTATCGCTTCACCTTACGCAATTTACTCCCATAGAACCATCGATTCCTTCAATTGTTCAATAATTTCTCTACAGCAACACAATTATCAATGTCACAATTGACTAAAAATATTTTGTCAATACCTCTGCTTGGAACTTATCGCCAAATATCCTAAACATTAATCGCGTTGGCTTAGCGATCGAAAGCTTACCACCTCTAACCATACCGACGAGACCTGCTTTCCCGAACATTAATTTTCGCTCCTCAGTACGTCGGCCTTTCATTTTCATTTACATTTTCAATGCAAAATTAATGCTTCGAATGCTCAATCTGCCATCATTTTACATGGAACGAGAACATTTATGAATGGCATCGCATTGGTTTTGGCGCGATTGTCTCGGCCGGTTACAGGTTGCCTCGGCCAATAGATCATGAGTACTTTCCGATAATATTCCAACTCGAGGATGTCCGTAACCGAGATGAGCCACATCATAAATGGATTCTTAATACCGGCATCCTAATTCCCTTTCATCCTTTTTATGCGCAAACGGTTTACGCTCAAACAACAAAACGGGCCACGAGTGCTTGGCACGTAAGGAGCAGCCAGGCGCGCGGAATATCGATAATCATGCCCGAATTATTAATACACCTCGGAGTAATCGAGTATTGAAGTGCTGCACACTCGAGTAGCCCGAGGCGTTGCTTCAAAAAGATGCATTTTCATTCTGATTACGAGGCGGAGCGCCAGGCCCGGTGACGGGAGGGTAGCTCGCACGTGAATTCGGGGAGGCTGCTGCAAACGGGGTGAGCGGGGGCGAAGTGCCACATCTGCCGCCAGAGATTTAACTATACATTACAGACACACGATATGTCAAAGTCCTATACTTCATATCGACTCTGCCATTTATTAAAAGTTTCATCGCGCGCGCGCCGCCGACGCCGACGCCGACGAAGCCGACGCCTCGTGCTACCCCGGCGTGTGCGCGCCACTTGCCCGTACTTTTCCATCGGCGGATATCCCCAAGGAGGCGGCCAGAGACTTTTGAGAATTCGCGAAAAATGCGAGCGCCGCCGCGATCAACTTTTTCCGACGCGCCTCGATATCTTTCCCCGAGGCTTGTCGCAATGAGAGAGAGAGAGAGAGAGAGAGAGAGACGGGCCGAGGAGAGGCGCAACTGGCGGGGCTTTCTCTCCTTCGTCTTTTGTTTGGGCGGGAGGGAGTGGGTGGCGCGGGGGGTGGGGGGAGCTCTGTTTTCTTACGAGACTTGGGGCTTGAGATAGGCGGGCCGAGTTTGAATTTTTCTGCGTGGCTCGGTCGATGCGCAGAGTGCCGATCTCGTGGATGATGCACTTGGCTGCGCTGCTGCCACGACGAGAAGCTCGAGGAGGCGGAGGCGTATCGCTACTCTATTTTAACATGTAGTGCCCGTTATGTCGGTATTTGTCACACTGTCTTTGTCTTTTCTTTTCCGTTAAATAATTGAGCGATCGACTTGAGTTGATGGACCTCAAATCAAGTATCCACTCACGTATTACTGCCATAACGTTTACTTCCGCCACGGCTTAAGCGACAACACGGCCTACACCTCGACAAATTCCATCGTAGCATTTTATATTTTATAAAAAAAAAGTGCCTTCGTAATGTACAAGAGGCCATTTAGAGTCTTTAGCGATAGGCAATTGATTCGAGCATGTTTAAATAAATATTGCGAGCAATGTATAGCGCAAAGCATTTTGTAGGCGCTCGGTTGGCGGCATAGGGGGGTGGGGCTGGGGGGGGGGGTTGTGGGAGGGCCGAGAGGGGAGTTAAGAGAGCGCAAATTTCTCTTCCCCGTCTAGTCTACTGTTGTCCTATTCTTCTTCTCCGCGAAACGAGTTCATCGTTTTTATCCTGTGGCAGGTTAGTCCTTCTAAATATATACCGAGCTCACTCTGCATTCGCCGCCGCCGCTGCCGCCGATTGTGAAATGAAGTTTTATATTAAGCAAGCTTCGAGCATTGTCTCTCCTTCTCCCTCTCCTGCTCCAAGAGACTCCTTTATCCCTGCCCATTTAGCGAACCCACCCCAGCTTCTTGTATTTCCTCGATCCCTGCTGCACCCTCCGTTTATTCGTCCTTCTGCACTCTCCGTATCTCTCCCTATCGCTATCTTTCTCTCCCTTTCTTTTTCACCGTCCCAGCCACACCGCCCCATTTTACTCTTGAGAATACAGAAACTTTTTTGTCAAAAGTATTTATTCTAGAGACTTATTGGACGAGAAATAAGTTGAATTATTGCGTATAATTAGGTCGATTATTTAATTCTGTGCAAGTTTGTGCATCGAACGCAAAGTTAAGCGCACTGCTCCTCACGCATTTAATTACCCAACTAATTGCAAATGCGTATTGTATTTTGCATTGTTTAGACATTTGTTACGCTTTTGGCCTGTGCTGGACTTTCGATGCGTTCAAATTTTCATTCAAATTTTCATTCAAATTTTCATTCGAGAGCTGTATCAAAACTCCAAATCCTCGACCGCTTCTGCTCTTAATGCAATAAAATGTTATGCATTTATCCTTACTTAAACTCAAATTTACTCGAATATTTGTAATATCAACTCAATACTTGATTGTAAAATTAAGCACTGCAAACGCAATTGACTGTCTCGGTAAATTATTTTGGAATATATGTGAACTTGATGCGAGGGTTCTTTCAAACACTAACACACCTAAATATTCCTCCCAAGTACGTTGACTCGCTGCAGTCCCGGTGAATGCACGCGAAATCTAATCTCCAATTCGTCTTTAAAAAACAAACTTATAATAATCAAGCTCAATAAAATCTCATTGTGCTTCGATCCCCTTTTGTCTTATATTATTCGCATCCTCCAAGAGTTTTCTTCCCCCCACCCCCCGTCCATCGTATCCGGGCGCTTCGACCCCATTGCCGTCCTTTCGGCCAACAGCTTCCTATCTACATTTACTTACCGATAGATCGTTATGTCGGCGTTTACATATATATTGGCAGCCCACGGCTGTCGACTCGTCTCCACCCCCAATGGATCCTAGTGACTCCAGGCACAATGCACACAATGTATGCAGCTAGAGTAGCGACTAGCATTTATGGATTTAGAATTGCCTATTGAGTATGTTGCTTATCATAACGAGACGCACCCACACCTTTATCCCCGCTCACGTACGTGTCATTTGTGCGCTCCACGAGCTCCACGCTCTACGTCAATGTCCGCGTGAGTATTGGAGAACCTAATCGCTTTATCACGCGTTTTTCATATTTCTCGCAAGATTCCTAGACGCGATGCAATTACCATCTGCTCAAGAGCTTTCGGCTTCCATCTCTCTCTCTCTCACACACACGCGCACACATACGCAAGCACGCGCTCCCTTAGCTGCTCCTCATCATCTGTCCTTTTTTGCCCTTATACGAGGAGTGTTTTCTGATTTATTTTTTCGCCTTTGTTTTTTTACACTGTCTTTCTCGCTTCTGTGGCGGTTGTGGAACTGCTGCACACTGTGTTCTACCAACACTGAGCTAATTGCCTGGAACAAGGATTTCCGAGGAAATCGAACGACAATATTCTAGTAATATTTAAAAAAGTCACATTATGATTTACAGTAAAATGCTAATCTAATAAGATAAATAGTTAAATGTGAATTTATATTTTTAATAAATATTTACTCGAAAAGAATGTAAATTAATTCGAATCGGAGTTTTCTTCTTGACACGTAATAAAGGAGAAATTGAAAAAATTATAGGCTATATACTTATTGTACGTAGTCTTAAAAAAAAGAACAAAAGATTTAACTTGTTTTCTTTACAATACCATTGCAATGTTTTATTTACGATAAATAAAAATCTCAATTTCTCTTGAAATTATACCATCACATGCTTTTTTAAAACCCGTCTGTGCAAAGAACAAATATTTTCTGCTTCTTGATACTAAAGTTTTAGAATCGTATTTTTTTACAGAAGAAAATTACGTAAAGCTAAGCCAGATTGTAAATCTTATTGGATAAATATTTTTACAGAAATTTTAATTCCATTTTAGTTATTGTGTCTGCGAGTGTGCGCAAATGACTAGTTTATGAATAATTCAAAACTATTCATGCATAACTCTTCGCGTGTGTTTATTTTTATACACATTTGGGCAAGCTATTTGTATATATATATATATATATATATATATATATATATAATAGATATTTATTTATAGTAGATGTTCCATCAAATAATATGTTAAAATTATATAGGCTTATGACTCAATTCCCTAATATTTTTCTTTAACTTTTTCTTGTTCGTTGCTTTTATTTATATTCGTTAAATTGGCTGCTGTTAAACAATTGTATTTTATGCTTCGTTAAATGTGCACAGACCCGACATAATTTCATGTTTTGCCATTTCTTCGTTATTTCCCATAAAAGTAATATTTCTGTCTTTAATGTAAACCTCTTCAATATACTCGAATGCGTATACATTTTATCGTTATTGTTGTTGTTGTTGTTTTTGTTGTCGTTGTTATTGTTGTTATTGTTGTTGTTGTTATTATTCGTTATTGCTATAACATTTGCTTGTGCGAGCAAAGTCGTAGGGCAAGACTGAATGAAAGGCGTCGGGAAAGCAGGAGGATTATTAAAAAGCAAAGGACATTATCAATCAACGGCCTCGATCGAAAAGCTGACAAAGGTGAGGGACAAGATAAGCCACCTCGGCAGACGTACAAAAATATTTACAATACGAAAATGAGATTCTTAGAGGGCTACTTAAATACTGGGTAGCACATCTGAAATCGGCAAACTTTTAAAGCGAGCCGACGGCCTCGCAGGCGTCCATCTCCTTAACCAGGCGACGAAGCAATTAAAAATAAACCATCTTTCATCGCCATTTTAGCATGGCAGGCACGAGAGAGCGGTCCTCGAGTTTTATGCTCTTGGAGAAATATGCTGCGACTGTCAATCAACGCATCAGCCAAAACGATTCTCCGTCCCGCTCTCCCGTGCCTTATCCGTCCGGCAGTGTCTGGTTGCCTCTCGGCCTCTCCGCCCAAGTTTTTCCTGGGCTTCGGGACTGAGCGACATCGACGTCCTCCTCCACCTCCTCCACCTCCTCCTCCTCCTCCATCGCTACAGCGCGACGTCCGGGTGAAAGCGAACTCGTTAGAGGTCCGACTCAAGTTTTTCCCTTCCCTCCGTCACGAACCTTTCTTTTTCAGGCTACTCTTTCCGCTTCCCTCCTCCCTTTCCCCCCCTTTCTCGCATGTGCGCGCCAAAAAAAAAAGTTGCGAGTCACACAGCTACCCGTAGGACATTGTCGACACATGGAATGCAGAGCCCGTGACTATTGTGTGCGTGAGGCGGGCTGAAAGGAGATGATTGATTTTAAAATTTCTTAAAGTGTGTAATGAGCTACTTGTGCACTTTTTCTGCCCCTGTGCGCCGGGCTTTCTCGGATTTTATATCCAATCCCTACGCGCTTTTTATTCCTCTGTTTATTGTGGCGACTGATTGCATTTCGATGATTTTCGTCCTTCCCATTCGTAGGGACGACTATTTTAGAAATTGAAGGAGGTTCTTACATTTCAAACTATTTAAGTACTTGGCATTTTTTAATTCCATTGTATTTTACAACTAAAATTAAAAGCTATTCCTCAACGAAACTTTTTTAATGTCAACGATATTTGTACTTTGGCCGCTTGTTGGCTTGTTCGTCCGCTTCCTTCGGATTTATACTCCTGAGCTCTGAAAATCGCTTGTATTTATGGGTCGCGAGTGGTGCAACGCAATGTCAGATGCAAAAATAATTTTCAACTTTTATGGAAATATCATAGCAGTCGTCTGGGCTTGTATCACGAGGTGCGTAAGAAGATGCCAGTTTTCAATATAAATCACTTCCTATGTCTAATATGGGCAATAATACACATTCTTAGAGAATGATAGAACAAAACAAAAAGAATAATAATAGTAATAAACATGATACTTTTAGTCATTCCTACGTTATTTATAATTCCATGAAAATTTCATTGAATTCTGTGCAACTGTGTATATTAATATGTTTGACATCCCTGTTATTTGCAATACATTTGCAATTTTCAGGTTTACAAGGAATTGCATAATTCTTAGATAAAAATTGTTTCGAATATTTTCGGTCGCTCTTTTAAGCACTGATTTGGGCAGAGTTTTGATATCATTATTATTATAAGAATTATTACATGTCGCAAAGAGTTTACGTACATCAAATAAATACAATTATTATAAAGTCTCTTAGGTCTTCAATATGGATAAATTAGGAATGAATATAAAAGATTAATCCCCATTAGGGCGGAAATTTCAAGCCGACGTCAATATATCACACAATAAGCGTTTATTACATGTCGATTTTCATCTGACGATTCACATGACGATTTTTTACTGAAATAATTCGTCTCATTCTAAATCATTAAGTCTTTGTAATTTACAATCTATTATATCTTCTTATATTTTTAAAAGACTTTTAGAAAACTAAAGAGCATGACATTCTTCTCATAGAGTTGATTTCAACTGACGTACTCCAATCCCCTAATTATAATTACGATTCACTATCCTTGTAGGATTATTTATAGTGTATATAAATAAGTGATGCGTTGTTTGACTTTTATAATAACATACATGCCATCATAATGTTGTAGCATCTTTATATTTTTTAGATTCCGTATGTAGGGAATGGATATGAGACATTAATGTGAGTTTCCCCCTTAAATAATATGAGCGGTCATTTTTACCGAATCACTTGAGTTTGATTCACAAGCATCCATTATCTTATCAATAAAAATATTATATAAAATACTATAAAAATATAAATAGTTATATTATCAGTACTTTTAATGCACGTTGTCAAATAATCATGTTTTTTAAAGAGACAAAAATATCTTTTCCTTGTAGAAGGACATTTTTCTCAACTAAAACATGAGTGGCACGTAATATATTACTTATCGGGCGACATTTAAGTAATTTAGTCACTCTTATTCACCATTCAGCGACAATTAAATTATTTGTCCCGTACATTCACGTAAATTTCATATGCATTACAAGTACTGTATATTCCGTAACTGTAATATCCCAATTAGCTTGGTATAAAAATTGCAATATAGCCTCTCCAAGTACTGCTTAACCTCAATCAAAATAATACGGCTTAAATATTTCTAAATTATTACGATAAATGTTTTTACCAGTTGAATAAGATTTGGATTCCCCTCCAATAATCTTATTACTAAACTAATTCAACGAATAGCCCTTCCTCCCCCATTTGCTCATCATTTCAACGACTGCATTATTTGGCCATTCGCTAATACAACGCGAATTAAGGCAAAATTGCGCCGCCCTTTCATTATCGAATAAGAAAAAGCAACATTGGCCCTTTCACTCCTGCTCATACCTACAAATCCATACAGATACCTAACGAGCACAATAAGAAGGAGCGTAATGAGCTGTACAACATTAATACACATATGGGCGAATATGAGTGTGGGTGAAGCCGTATGCGGTATTGTAACGAATTGGCAGCGGAGCTTTCGTTGAACAGGAACATTTCTTGCGGATTAGCCTGGGGAACGGATTGCCGTAGTCTCAAGTTTTAATTAAGTATTCACTGCGGATGATATCGCGCTCGCTCGCTCGCCTCTTTATACTTCATAGCAGCCAGATGCTCTCTCTCTCTCTCTCTCTCTCTCTCTCTCAGCGTGTTGGGCTGTCCGTCCCTTTCTCACCTTGCTTATCTCTTTCCGTCTCAAGATATCCTTGGCTCCTTCTCTGCGGCAGCGCAAGGGTTCGTCTGACGCAAAGTCGCTCGGCAATATATATTTTCTGCTTGAGAAGAGTCGCACGGGAGCTGCTCCTTCGCCTTTATACTAATTATGTATGTATAATTAGCCCGTATTGCGCCTGCTATGAGAAGGACATCAATAAGAAATATCTCTTTTCGCTAGGGTGGATTGAAGAGGAGCGCAAAAGTTAATCGTAGGAAAATCATTTATTCACCGTTTAATTTGCACCAGCATTTAGCCGATTGTGCAAATGTATTTCCCAGGGAATTTATCACATTATTCCGTCGATTATTTCATCTCACTCCCACAAATATCCTAGCCTCTCTGTTCGTTACGTGTTGCTCAATAATGCATTTACTCGAAGCAATGTTGCGCTTTAGGATTCAACATTTTGACAGAAAGCCCACCTTGTCCAATCCGAAGAAATAGAAATGAAAATTACATTTAAAAATATATAGCAGATGATATGAGTAATGGAACTACAAACACCAACGAATTAATAATCCTTCCCAGGCCCCTCGCCTATCATTAATCGCATTCCCAACATTATGCGCTCTTCGTTCAATACGCACACGACTCGACATTGCACGGAAACTATTTTCTTTATTAAGCGTTTCGCGGAGCTGAGCTCGTGTGGCTTGCAACACACACTCGCCACATCATGTATACGCAAGAAATCAGCGCTTCCGGTCGGCCCAAGATGCGCTTCGATGCTCATCAAAGCTCGAAACACGATTAAGAAGCCCAACAATCGCCAATTTCCCTCCTCCGATACTCGCATATCCCAAGAACGAGGAGCGTAAAGCAACTGGAGCACTTCTACTCATTTGCCTTCGCTCTCTCTCTCTCTCTCTCTTGCGCCAGTGCGCATTCACCCCTCAGCCAAAACAGCCACGAGACTACTACCTGCCCATTTTTCCGCCCAGCTGCCCCCCGCCACCCCCCGCCCCAGCGGGATTCCCGAGGCTTCGCAAGACTCTCGCTAACCAGAACGAATCCCCCCGGCCCCGCGGCAATCGCCGAGGAGTTGGAGCTCCGGGCGCAGCCGGCGCTCACTGCCGCCACTTCTGTGTCGCCGGCCCAGCAAATTGCCCCAGTAACTGTAGTGCATTAATCTTTGGTTTTGGCTTGCGCGGCGCTGCGGCTGCGCCTCCCTGCAACGCCGGCATTTCTCTTCTTTCCCGGCCTTTTCCTCCGGCGACTTTGGCCTTTTCCTCGGCAGGCCGGTCCCCCGCCCCTTTGGGATCGAACAAGGTTACGGGAATGCCGGACAGAGCCCCGAGGAATTCGACCGCTGACGGCCGGAGCCTCGCTCGCCCGATTAAATAAATTGGAAGCTATTACGATCACGGGGGGGTTGGGGCTTCATTCGCGAGCGTCATTTCTCTCTTGGGCCCTAATGACGCGGGGCCGGTTCTCGAACGCTACGCGTTCCCAATTCGCCTTGGCCGGCCTTTTTCGCGAGCGAATGGGCGCGCGAGAGGTGGCGCACAGCCTTCTTTGTCGAGAAACTACCTAAATCCAGAGTTGAGTAGCTTTCGGAGATGAGAGTATGGCAGTGGCGAGGGCGTCGTTTGCGAGAGAGGCTTTTGCCAGGTAAAGAGCAAATGTGACTGGATGCTCTCTCTCTCTCCCTCTGTGCGTGCGGCAAGTGTGTTGCTCGTCTCCTCCTCTAGGTTTCGCAAAGTGCGGTTTGGCATTACGTCGGATGAGCTACGTCGCCGTGTCGTAACGACTTTCGTACGACAG
>JAPYYT010003234.1:0-13694 GCA_030522565.1 Ceratosolen corneri | reverse complement strand
AGCGAGAAGCCAACCACACGACGTTTACTTTCGCGATTACGCGCTCTCGCCCCTCTGCCGCCACCCCTCCCGCCCCACTGTCCCGCGACCTGTTACCAGCCTCTGGAGGCGAGATCTCTACCGACGCGCGCCGCGCCACCTGATCGACCGCGCTAAGCTGCGCCCGAGGAGGAATCGAGTCCCCGGGACTGAGGGCTATCCTAGGGCCGAGCGGCGACGGTAAAGCCGTTGCTTTATCTCCCTCGGCACACACTCGCCTCCCGAGAGTTTACTCTTGCTTTCGCTGTTTGTCTTATCTCATTGAGCGCGGCCGGCCTCCGCATTTCATCGTCCGCCTTTGTCGATCGAGGCATGCACTTCTCGAGTTGTTTGCCGTGCAACGGGCCCGGCCCTACCCGACCCTTACTCTCCGCGTCTCGCCCCGTCCACGTCCCTCGCATCCCCGGTGGACCGAGCCGCATTTTCGGCCCCTCGGCATTTTCGGCACTCGCTTGTAGCTTCGGATAGTGATGTGGCGCGGCCGTCGCCCGACTCTCCGACCTCTCCCTCGACGACGGCGATATCTTGGCAGCGCGTCCTAATCGAGCAGCCGCTTGCCCCCTGGGACTTTACTCGTTATCGTTCGTTTCGTCATCCTGCAATTCGACAATAAACATTAAGTATCGCGGGAGCCTTGAGCGCGCGATCGTTGTCGGGACGATGGGAGGAGATGCGATTATCGCCAGCTCTTTTATCTTTACGCAGTTGCATCAATGAGCCGGTGAGGTGTTTGGCATTGGCGTGCCGCAACAGCCGCACCGAGCCCCGATAACAATTCATCCGAGTTACTGTTTCGGACAGTAGCGGAGAGGGGCGGGGGAAGTTTGGGCGGCCAAATGGATGCGCCCCGAGTTCGACGAAGAGCAGGAGCGAGGCTGCGTTGGATTGCGGAGAGAATATGAGGAGGAGAGGCCTTGCAGTTGAACCCAACTGAAAATCGGTACTTTTATGGCAGCGAGGGGAATTGAAGAGGAGAGAGAGAGAGAGAGAGCAAAAAAAAAAGAAACTTGAGGCGTCCGGCAAAGTAGAGCTATTTAAAGAGATGGAAGCGCGGCCGCTGAAAAGTCGGCGGCGCCACGAGTTGACGCCGGACAACACGATGATTCGCCTTTTTCTCTCTCGAGGCCGCGTTGTTGTTCCATCGCAGAGCCGCGAACGCGGAAAAAGGCTGTCGCGCTATCAGCCTCCTCTCCGCAACAATTCAAATCGCATTCCAGAATTGCGCACGAGCGCATTTCCACATCCGCGATGTGCTTGGAGCGCGCGCCCCCGACGGACGGCTTCGTTATGCCGTTTATTATGGAATTGGCACGAGCGCATAAATGCACGGAGGTAGCGTCGGCCTAAAGGACTTTGCCGCCTCCTTTACGACGGAGATCGACGCACTTGCGCACTCATCGCGCTCCACCTCAGCTGCGGAGGTCGCCTTCTGCGCAGCACCAAGACCTACATAAAGTCTCTGGGCTTCGAGCCAACGCGCGCGCAGCCTCCTTTTTCATCCTCTTCTGCTGCTGGCATTGTTGCTTTTTCCTCTCTGGCTCTCGTAGTCATCCGGGGGGGTGGCGGGGCCGTTTGGAAGAGGGGCGGGTGGGGAGGGTGTAAGAGGGGCGAAAGGACAAAAGGAGCGGGACCCAACGCCCAGCGCGAAAGCGAGTTAGAGGGGAGAGGAAGTGAGGTTGGGTAGACGGTAGGCGCACGTCGAAATTCGATCGAACCGTCTTCGTCGTCCTTACGATGCGAACTGTGTCAGTGTGCACTCGCTAGGCCATTTTCTATCGCCGCCTCGTCTTCGTCTTCGTCTTCGCCGGGATCGTGTCCATCGCACTTGGGCCTCCGCTATGGTGTCCAATAAGCGCACTCGTGCCATTGTAATGGCAGGGGCCCGACGACTATGGGACTTGGATGCATTCGTTGTTAGGTTAAGCGTCGATGCAAATCGGTTGCTCAATCGGCGCTGATATATACGCTGCTACTTTATTTAGCTGCGAGCAGAAAAGCTTCATTGCTGAATTTTGCATTTCGCATTCGTGACTTTTACTTTTGCTCCTTCGGCGGGCATTGTCAATATTCCTAGGCGTGCTAAAAGTTCAAATTTAATTTCACGCCATTGTGCACTGCAAATTACCTGCATTGTTTTTACAATGAATCTTTGAGATAATCATTGAGAATAGTTCATGGTTTTATGATAATGAGGCATTCTGCAATCGGCATTTTCTCGCTTCTCATTGAGCTCGCTTACCAAAAAACCAGAGCGAGACACAAAAAAAAAGGCATTTGATAATTATTCACTATTGACACGGACTTACTTGTTATTAGCTCTGCCTCTATAAATAGCCCGATAAGCTGTCAAATGCCACGACTTTTACATACGCTTCGCGACAATTTAGATGAAGTAATGCTGCATCTCGTGAGTTTTATTACAGAGTATCGCTCAAGGTGAGGATAGCGCGTGTTTTGCAATTGTCTTTTCAAGGACAGACCTAGAACTTTAATTCGATTATGGAAATATTATTCCAACACGCTCGCCTTACATTGCAAAACGTCGAGATCGATACTTTACTGTGCGTTAGTTCTTTCTGCTTCTCGCTGCCTCCTTCGCTGCCTCTTTCGCTCCCCCTCCCCATCCCCCTCCACCCCGCCAAAACCCCGCCAAATGCTTTTACTTTCATTTCCCCTGCAATTTATATCGGAAATCAAGCCCGCCATAATAATGCATGAATTAACGAACTCCAAGGGGAACGCCCGTTACTGCAGTTATTAATTCTCAGATGCTCGACACGACGCATTAAAATATCAGAGCGTAGGCTTCCAAGACACACTTTGTAAGAATAAGAAATTAAAACGATCCGTGCAAATGTAAATGGCTATTGGATCTCCTTGGTACGTAAAGCATTAGAATATCATAGAATTACAAGTGAGCCTCGATATTTCCTATGCAAAATATTCCTTCGGCAAAGTGCATTTCTCAGAGAACATTTTTTTTCAATTCGCTCATACTACAAGTTCTCGCGCTTAATAGCTCGAACTACTTAAATGTACTATTACTTCAAAGACGCTTCTGCAGTTACGTCCATTTATTGCTGCTGCAGTAACAATAACAAGCAAAAGCAATAACAATATTTGGCGTAAGTTTAATGCGCCTATAACAACCGCAACCTCGGCATTATAACATTGTCCTTCGATTTTTACGTCTTCGCCCGGGTTTTTGCGCCCCCGATTCCCTTGGATTTCCGTTTAGGGCTAAGAATGAGCGCATCCGGGCCCCACCCTCACACAGACCAACGCACCTCAAACGCACATTCACATTCTAAAGAAGCGGGGCGCCCGTAGCAGTGCCCATGCATTACTCGCTCATTACGCGCTGCGCGTGCACGGAGGCGCTCGTAATGACATCATTCGTAACTCACCCTCCCCTTGAGATAATAATGGCGAGCGGCGGCGGCGATATCGTGCGGTATCGATCGTGGCCATTAATGAATCAATGAGTCGGCAAGAAAGCCGCGATAAATAAAGTCATTTTGATGGAGATTAGACATCCCCGTGAGTGCATGGGACGCACCTTGGCGGCTCGCGCTTACAAGCTCGATTATTCAACAAGCGAGATTATTCGATTCAAGGGCAGCAGCTTCGATCACAATGAGATTCTCCACTTGTTGCATAATGAGCGCGATTGCCGACGCTTACAACTCTTACAAGGCACACGTCCAATGAGTGCCGTGGCCCATTAACCTCCACATTCCACCGTGCTTTTTCCTTCAAATTTTCGCTGCCTAATGCCGCCCGCGTCTCCACCCCATTCTCGTTCTCCACAATTTTCCAGAGAAACCGCCACTGGACCGCGCCTCTTCCTCTAATCCGCCTCTCCGTAAATTTTTCTTACCTTACTCGTGCACCCCTCAGCCTCCCCTCTTTACGACGCCCCGACTAACTTTACTCCAAGCTTCATCCCGGTCATCGCGTATCCCCCGTCATGCCCGGAGCAAACATTATTTGTTTCTTGTTTTCTCGGTCGTTGTTGTTTTCCATATATTTTTACGTCTTGAGACTGTTATATAATTAATGAGAAGTATTTGGAAGTAATCGGTGGTAGCCACAAACGATACACACGGCCTGCGGTTATCCAATGGCTTTAGCGCAAAACATTAGAATATCTTCCGCTCGTCCGATACTTGCGTGCCAGCCTCACGCTAATCACCTCGCATTAATCATAGAATTCACGCAGAATACGAAGGCAGAAAAGCGGCGCTTAATTAGCATGCGAGGCTCGAGCTTCGAACGCACCTCGATGAGTCTTGGCTCGCGAGAATATGGAGATGAAAAGCCAAAAGTCCATAACAACCCACCGAGTTATCCACTCAATCCTGCGAAAGCGTCTTATCTGTCTGGACTTTAGCGAGACATGCTGGGATGAGCTAATAAATCGGCTATCAGAGTCGAGGGAATCGACAATTTGAATCGACAAGTCGGACCACCGAGCGGAAGAAGCCCTGCACTTTTCGTGCCGATGCATCCGGCCTTACAGCGAAGCTCCACACCATCTTTCGCCAGCAGATCCGCTAATGAGAATACGTTAAGAAGTGTCGGATAAGTGTGCGCGCATTAATTACGTGCATTTTGCAATGCATTGGCGGCTGCGGCGGCGGCGGCGGCTCGGGATAATCGAGCGCCTCGCCGGCTGTGCTGCAGCTATTGCGAGTCCTTGGCTCGGGAAACTATATAAAGAGAGCGTTTAATTGGTCGGCTGGGCATTTTTCAGTGGTGTCTTGTGCGTAACCACAATGTCGACGACGACGACCACGACGCAACTCTGTGCTCTTATCTGCGCGCTCCTCGTAGTCCAGGCATCCTGCGCCGAGGAAGTGTCACTACGTGAGTTTCTTCAACCAAATCGTCGTATCCTTTGCCTGGGCGGAGAGCACCTTCGCCTTGATATCTGCAACCCGCTCTCGACACCTCGCTATTTACCGTCGAGAGTGTACTATATTCGTGCTCCTCGCCAACCTCTCGCTCCTTACTCGATTAATCAATACGATTTTTCATTGATGGTCCCTTGTGTTGGCCGGCTATCGGCCTTTATTTGCTCTCGTGGCTTTTTCGGGCAATCGAGCGCGCAAATACCGAGCACCTCCCATCTAAACAGGCTCTCCTTCCCATCTTCCGTCATTAAATATTCCATTGGCTTTATTATTGGTTTTAAATGCGATATATTTGAGTTTGAGGATGAATTAGAAGCTGGGATTATCGATCGGCTTGGAGGCAATGCGTCCAGTCGTTACGACTGGATTACCCGAGTGCGCCATTTGTTTTAATTTTAGATATTGTCCGCGGTATATATATATACATATAGCTTCCCCTCTGCAACCGCCATGAACATTGATTTGTCAAAAAGTGCATTTTTATTTGCATTTGAATTTCCGCTGGCATTCCATTATAATAGGTGATTGTTGAGGGCTTTAAAAGGCAAAATTCACGGCTTCGTTTGCATTGGAACATGAGCGTTCTGTTGATAATACATCGTCAACATAATTAATTCCTAGAACTTTTTTAGTTTTGATGCCATGAATTAGCCAATTACCATCAATGAGTTACATTCGAGCGGCATTAACGACAAAGTTAATAGGAGGAGGCATATTTGTTGCCAAAAGTTTTAATAAAACAGTTAATATATATGTATATATGCGTGTGTATCAAACAAATCGAATATATCAAAAGTAAAAGTTTTAATAAAACGGAATATATAATGCGACTTTTGTACGTACGCCTTCTCCTTTATTATGTATTAAATAGAATTGGCAAAGAAGTTTTCCGACAAAAAATATACGAGTCCACTGGGAGTACCATAAATTATCGCACTTGTGATTACTTGGCGCGGCTGTTATTTACTTTAGGATGCATTCGATCAATAACATTCATTAGATTACCGAATGAAACTTTGTCAATTGCAGTGAGACAATTCAGGATGACAATGAGAATTATTAAGAAATTACAGGTTCTGCCCATCTCTGCCATTAAATCGAGCGAAATTCTGCAATCTGAGTGCCTTATAATTGAGAAACTTCAAGTCATATTAGTAACCATTAGTCTATTATTACGATTACGTGTAATTGCACGAGGATTTTCAAGATACTAAATTATCTTGACGTCGTCGTGGTTGTTGTTGTTTTTTATTTTATTTTTTAGTTTTTTTTTTTTTTTTCGAATAATCACGATTGAAATTATACGTCCAATGTCCTTGAATGTACCGCCGCGTTGAATTGAAGAAATTATGGCTCAAAGAAGTTCTTCAAGTCGCAATTGACACTTATCTCAATAAAATACTGTAAGTCGTGAGAATTCGTATCGTCCCAGCAAACAAATTGGCTCCCATACATTGATGCGACTGCCAAAGGATTTTCACTACCCAGCTACTTCTCAAGACTTTTCCTATTATCTCAAGACACAGTGAAATTCTTCTGAATTCGCAAGTGCATCCTCCTCACAGCCACAGGAGGCGTCCCCCCCCCCCCTAATCCAAATTGTCCTCGGTGCATTCACCGAGGATGGCGGCACGCTTATGTACTCTCGTGATTAAATCGATCTCACTGAGGCAGCCAAGCCCCGTAAATTGTCACCTCCATTGTCCACTCACCGCAGCCTAATGATTTTACAGCGAGGAGCGTGAAAGTCTGCAATCGCCGGAGCTCGGATTACTCATCCTGCTTGAGGCTCGCCATTCAGGAGTCATGGCTGACATTTGTCAGAGGTGAGAGAATCCCCTCCCGAGCTGGGCCTCCCGACCCCCGGCCATCGGATTATTCCTTTAAACGGCTATCGAGTCCCTTAGGTATCCCGCAGCTACAGCTGCCGGTTCTCGACCCCATGAGCGCCGACTACATGGACAGCAATTACGAGGCCGGCGAGATCTCCGGCAGGTTCAGCCTGCGCGACGTCCAGACCTACGGCCTCGCCAGGACCAACTTCCTCGCGGTGCGGCCCTACTTCAGCGGCAACACCATGAATATGGAAATTGACGTGGAGATACCCAAGGCCTTCATAGACGGCAACTACAAGGCCGACGGCTCGATCGGATTGTACAAGATCGGAGGAAAAGGTGGGTCATTGCGGGGGGGGGGACGCGTGCGCCTTGCTTGCGTGCTCTCTTATATGATCGATGATTGCGGGTGACGATCGCGCCTCCCGTTGATAAGAGATCGAGCCCCCGCGACAGCCGATTTGGCAAACAGATCTCTCGAGCACTGTCCACGCGGCTCTTTTTATCGAGGTTTTTCAAGTTACCGATCGAGGCTCGAATAGCTATGGACGAGCGGCAAAATCACAGTCTCAATAGATCACTTGTTCGCCAGTTGCTTTATTAATTATTTATGCCGCCGAGGTTTGCAATATTTATTTTAAAAATTATGCAGAGTGTCGCGTCTATGCCGAGAAGTCTATGAAATAGCTTAAGCGTATGCTCGAGGATGAGGTTTCTTCTTCTTCTTGCTCCTCTGCCTCTTTGAATATCGTAAATTCACTTTGACGGCGACCAAAGTGGGTACCGAAGAAAAGAGAGAAAATCCCGTCATTAGGTGGGATCGTTGTAAAGCATAAACATTATCGGTTTAATAATGCACCGATTTACCTTTGCGGCATAAACAAAGTTGGCGTCAGCCAATCGGCATTTCGTCACATTAGCGGAAATATTTAGGTCACCATGGGCGTTAACACTATTGTAGTGCGACTGCTTTAGCTGTGATACGAGATTACTTTTACACGTTTTGCGCTTTCGCACAGGATATTTCAACGTGAGCTTGGACCACATCTCAGCTACGTGGGGCTTGGAAGGCCACGTCGAGGACGATAGATGGATCATCGATCACTTCCATATCTACCCCGACGTCGAGAACGCAAAGATGTACTTCACGGATCTTTTCAACGGCAATGACGAGCTCAGTAAGTTTCCTTCCCTTAATTCCGGATATTCTCCAAATATTGGCCAGAGCTTTGGCCCGCAAGTGCACTTTCTTTCCTTTTGTCAGCGCGATTGCAATCGCTTGATTAATTCGCAAAGTTCCCCGGCAGTTGATTTCCTTATTGGGCCAGTCACCGCGGTACTAACCATTTGAATAATTAATATTCCGCGCAATGTCTGCGCAAATGTGCAACGGCAGACTTAAACTCATGTGTTTACTGTGAATGATTATTCAATCATCTAATGATAATTTGTAATAGATGTGGAATTAGCTGCTTGTTGTTGATGGGATATGAGCACAAGGGAAATAATTTCATTTCAGCGTTAATGCTATTGAATGAGCTGTTGGGCTCTCTTTCTTCTGGCTTACGGCTATTTTAAATCGCAAATAAGTTGAGCACTTTATCGATTGAGGACACACCAAAGCTCCAAATATACGAAATATCTAAAAATATACCAGTTGACGAAATATAATAAACATTGCCTGCTGAATCAATTAAACATAGTAATAATGAAGATTTTTGGAAAAAAAAAAAAAAAAAATTCGATAATTTTCTATAAAACTCTTTCGAGTAAGTTTCAAATCACCGGGATTTATAAGCTTTTTCTTCCCTTACTAGACGATTTGATTGAAAAATTTTTTTCTTCTATTTTCTGTCCCAAGCTGTAATTATGCAAAAATGCATCTAATCGATTGCCATAGGAGAGGGAAAATTTTATTAAAGTAGATATGATATCAGTATTATTTTGAATGCTGTATATACATTTTGCAATGAAGTATATTCATTATTTCACGGCTATTATAAAACTGTGCCAAGCTCTAAAGAAATAAATTTACAAAAATTTTGTTGCTTCAAGTATAGAATTCCTATTGTATTGTTGAAACAGCGCATTGACATGGCAGATACCGTGATTGCACGAAAGAAATCTCATTGCATACATCTAACATTACCATCTGGAACCATAATAAACGAGCTTTTTTAAATGCTTTCTAGTTTATATACTTTATATAGAGTGCTTTTTTACTTTTTTTTTCTTTCAATTATAATGATAATGATTATCAATGATCAATGGGAGATCTCAAGCTTGTGAAACTTTTCACTTACAATGTAAATGCATACGTCCGATTCGCCTAAAAAGCTAAACTTTTAAACTTGTTGTGCTTTACAGGATTTTCTATAATACACACAAGCACTACACTTTATACATTGATTGGTAAAATATCGATAGGTGCATGCAATTAGAATTGATCTTAAAGAGCTTGCAATTATGTTTGTTTCAGACAAAGCGGCCCTTAGTTTCGTCAATGAGTACTGGCAAGTGTTTTACAAAGGATTTCTGCCGTCACTTGAGAAACACTGGGATCAATATCTTAGCGATTTCCTCAATCAATTCATCTTTTCAAAGATCTCTGTGTCCAAACTGTTCCCTTGAATTATCCCCTCTTTTTTTTTATGGTCCTTGTGTTCTCTTCCAAATTTTCAGAAGGGAAGTACAAAGTAAATACATTAGACCGATGCCGATAGAATAATTCTCACGTCAGTATCACGAATGTAAGGATTAACCAATTATTTACTTAACTAGTAAAGGTAATATTAATTGTTGTACACCAGCGCTATCTCCTGCGAATAACAAATCGCCATTGTGTTTTAAGCGCAACAATGCCAGTACACTCTGTAAATATAGAAATAAAGGAATCTTTTCTCGTTCAATTTCTCCTTGCGCTAATTATTAGCTTAAGATCTGTGGGAGCACGTAGACTGGATGAACTCGGCGATATTTATGAGCGCCTACACACGTAGAAAGTTTTCCCCCATTAAACTTTCCTTCGGCTTTAGCAAGCGAGCCTGCCCACTGGAAAGTCGTGTCTAAAAAAAATTCTCTTAAACTTTCGCTCAAAACCTTTCATAATGCAAGGCATTTTTTTTTTCTTTGTTTTTTTTTTTTTCGAAACGTATAAATATAAATAATGATCCGCGAGGCGATCGCTCTGTGTGGAATGGGATAATTAACATACCAATTCGTAATTTCTAAGTACTAGGACCCTGTTTATTTTGTTGTCACTTTGATGGACGAGCTGACATTTACAATGAGCTAAACTAATAATAACTAATCTACGTCGAGCGTTTCTGACATTTGCACCGGCTATATCACTGGTAGGTAAAGCTACGTAAATACCAATAATCTTGGTTCTTACTTGAAACAGTCGCAGTTAATGACGCTCCGACGAAGCTTTACGAGAGGCATAAAAATCTCTGACGTTTTCTCTCGAATGCATACGTAAGGCGACGCGCGTGAACGCATTTGCTATTGAAAAGTATATTCAATTGTCTATCGTAAATGTGGTAACTAGGCAAAGGAATAGGAATAAATCTGGATTAACGACAGAAACAAAAAAAAAAAACAAAAAAAAAAAAAAATGCATTGTCCCCGGCTACGGTCATTCCAATAAAAAGGTCTCGACCGGGACGTGGCGAAGAAGTTGGTTGACAATGCCGGCGAAGAGCGTAGACAGTTTCTTCTTCAATTGCGGCTCCATGATCTTCAAGACTTCCTGGCCGTTTTCACGCAGGAAAAGGTTGGTCGCCTCGGCTGGAAATAAAGCAGTCAAAAGTTACTTCAAATCCCCCAATCAGTGGGGGCACCTAACGCAAAGGTATTTGATTTATCCGATGGAAAGTGCAACGGCTTCATCTATTTTCCAAGCCAATCTAGGAAAGTTTTATTCATTACGACGAGGTAAAATGCACGTTGTTGGGCCAGCTCGATCGCGAGTGAATTCGTCGTTTTGCTTATTGGCGGCCATTATTAATGAGGAATCGAGTCGAGCAACGCATTAATAATAATCTTGTTTAGAAAGATACGTCAATTTTCTATCTCTCTCTCTCTCTCACTCTCCTTCCTCTATAATATTATCTCGCGGGAGAGATACTTTGCTTCTCCGCTATTGATAAGCCAAACATTGATAATCAATCATATTTCTCGTCACATCGCGAGCAAACATTTTTTTTTTTTCATTTTCTTTTTTTTTTTCTCTTCTTTTTTTCTTATCGAATTTTTTCGTAAATATCAAGTTTCTCGGTAATCTCATTATTGCCTACTTCTTTTTCCCCTTTCACCAGTCAATCAGCTAGGTATTTACAATGAGATAGGCTATCTAAGAGCCCGCTTGCGCAACCTTCTCGCAAAGAACACGCACGATTGTCCCGAATTTATCCGGCCGGTTGCTTGGAAGGATATCGCGCGGCATAAAAAGCGACACGACAAGTGCCGGCCGATAAGACGCAGCCCGATGGACATTCGTCGCTGGAATCGTTACTTTTCACACGCAGTTTCTCAACGCGCAATGCTCGTCCCTCGATTAGCGGCGGCTCGACCGATGGGCTCGACGCGCATTGGGACTAACGAGCAGCCCCGGGGTCAAGGAACCCGCGGCCGGAGCATCGTCCTCGCCAACTTACTCAATATCCGATTGTTATTGAAGACCTTGCGCACGCGCATACTGACGTTCTTCATGCCGAGCTGCACGTCAAGATTGTCGATGTTCAGGTAGGTCTTGCCCGAGCGCGGGTGCGTCGAGACCAGGCCCCGCACGAGGGCCCGCGCCCCGGCGAACCTCGCGTGAAAGGTCCCGTTGCCGCTCGCCGGGAGGATGATGAGGACGCCGGAGCTGCAACGAGGTAGAGAAGAAGAAGCCAGAGTCAGGCTGCCCAGTCGCTTTTAATCGGGGCGCGCCTCGCACCCCTTTGGGGAATTGCCGGGCAGGGGGAGGCAGGGGGAGGCGGCCGAGGTGAGGGGTGGTACGAGGTCGTTAGGCGTAATTATCGCTTTGTAAGAGAGTGACAAATTATAGCGGAGGTCAGTGCGTCGGTGGGCGGTGGTCCGTGTACTTGAGGTGGAGTCGTGTGGCGTGCATATGCTCGTACGGAGGCATTCGAGCGTTACGCCCTCTTTCTTATAAAGAAACACTTTAGTCCTTTTAATGCGTCTCTCGCTCATTTATTCCTAATAAGGACAGACGGCACGTATTTCATGTACTTGGAATTTTTCAATTATTTATTGCCCGCTTTTTTATGTGCGCGGGATTGTAAGTGTTGGGATTGTAGATTTTGTGGGCGGTGAGCGGGTGGCGGAAAAGATTTGTGGAATGGCCTTCTGTCGGGGATCCAGGATTTTCGACGTAAATATTACAACTAATTATTCCCAATGAATGGCAAGCTAATAATTCTTGAATTTCTGAGAAACGGATCGCGATTCTTCACGCTCGCTCGTACTCTGGGACAGTGTCAAATGTCTCTTTAATCAGTTTCAGTCTTTAAGTACTTTAGATAAAATCCATTGCCCCTTATATAATGCCCAAGAGCGCTGAAATGCAATAATAATGCGCTGCCCACGCGGTCGCGTGACACCTCGTTGGTAAAGTTTTGAAGCTTTAACCGCATTCGTCGACCGAATTAATGCAATTGAAGCAGATAGGTAATAGCGAATAATTCTTTAATAAAAACACAGTCGTTTGGCGCAAATAATTCTTGGAGCTTTTATTATGGATAGGCGATATTATTATGGGAGATATTAGATTAGGAGATATAATCTTGTGTTGGGTTTTGTTCACGACAAGTAAAACCCTTTTGAATTAGTGTCCCAAATGAGTTTTTCGTCCAACCAAGTCGTATATTATTTATTGCAATATATTATTATATCATTGAAGCACATTGACGCGTACAATTACCTCGAGAAACATTAACGCGTCGGATTAGAGTTTGAATAATAAGCACAATTATAAAGGATTAAAACTCGAATGACAAAATTCTTGGCCGACTTACCGACAGCTACGGTTAAAGAAAACAGCTAAGTAACAACGTTCAGCCAGTGCGATGCAGTTGGCTTCGTATTATTTCGACTCCTCTTCCGAATATATATATATATATGTAACAATACAAGGCAAAAAACGAAACGAAAAAAAAAAGAAGGGAAGAGAAGAAGGGAGGAAAAGAAGGGAAGAAAAGAAGGGAGGACAAGAAGGGAAGAAGAGAAGGGAAGAAAAGAAGGGAAGAAGAGAAGGGAAGAAAAGAAGGGAAGAAGTGAAGGGAAGAAAAGAAGGGAAGAAGTGAAGGGAAGAAAAGAAGGGAGGACAAGAAGGGAAGAAAAGAAGGGAAGAAAAGAAGGGAAGAAGTAAAGGGAAGAAGTGAAGGGAAGAAAAGAAGGGAAGAAAAGAAGGGAGGAAAAGAAGGGAAGAAGAGAAGGGAAGAAAAGAAGGGAGGAAAAGAAGGGAAGAAAAGGAGGGAAGAAACGAAAAAAAAAGAAGGGAGGAAAAGAAGGGGGGAAGAATGAGAGCGAGGGCAATGAAATATATTGATAAATTAATGCATAGGAGTTGAAGGAATGAGGGCTCGGGTGAGGCCCAAGTGTTGTGAAGGGCCGAGTGACGCCAAGGGCCCGGAATGAGAGGAGGATGTTGTTTTTAGGGCCCGGAGTAACGAATGCCAATCGATGCGCCGGCCTAACGCGAGAAAGAATGAGTTTCCCCTTATTAAATCCGATCGAAGCCGAGCGAATTGATATTACAGCTGCGGTGCGCGGCGAGGGCCGACCGCCGGCGCCACGCACCGCAACCTCCACGGCAAAATTAAAAGCAGCAACAAGTAACGGCCGAGTGAAATAAAGTCCGCCACGGCGAGCCCCCCCCCCCCCCCCCCCCCCCCCCCCC
>JAPYYT010003233.1:0-13698 GCA_030522565.1 Ceratosolen corneri | reverse complement strand
CCGACCGCCTCTCCTCGCTCTTCACAGACGCATTTTTAGACGCGTGACACAATTCTTTATTACCGCTCTCTAATAATAACGTCCGCGTTCGCTAATGAGTTCGGCATTTGACGCGCCGGCTTTGCACGCGCATTCTAGCTCTCGTTTTCTCGAATAGTTGTGTAATTGGAGGAGATCATTTAGCCGCGGAATCTTTCCCAGAATTATATTTGGATATATTTTGGTGTATGCCCACCATGTGGCGCGCTGTACCTTCAAACTTTTTCACCAGGCATACAATACTTTTTCCCCTCGCTTCGACAACCCCGCACAGTCGTGCTTGAGATTATCGTTGTTTCGTAACAGTACTCCTCCAACTCGGCACTACTTGTTAACGCGAAATTGCAACGAAGCTAATCGAGCCTTTCATCAGTTTCATCATTTTCAGCGTGTAACTAGGAGGGAGAATCGCCTTCTCTGTAGCAATCCTCGGAAGCAACAGGAGCCTCGACTCCTCAAGCCCCTCTCGCATTAGAACTGAAAGGTAGGAGGGCCGATGATCGCGGGGGCCAAGAGGCTCAAGAAGCCTCGAGTATCGTCTAGTTCCTTCGTAGTAATACGCCGATGGCTAAGCGAGTCGGCGGAACCGCAAAAAAGCGAGAGCGACCGGTCGCGACTCCCAAGAGCCAAAGCTCCGGCACTTTCAAGATCTCCCAGTCGTTAAAGCATGCGATGTGCTATTGCGGAGTGGCCAACTTGCGTGGCACCAGAGCTGAATTGGCGAATTCGCGGCAACTGCGGGGGGTGGGGGTGGGGGAGATGACGCAGGATCTAGTGCGAGGGATAGAGCGGGAAAGTCCGAGGCGTCGTTTAATGGCGAGCAAGTGAAAAGCGGCGAGGAGGGGGGGAGGCCAAGATTTTTATATATACGGAGAGTGCTTTTTGCGGTTTTTCTGCGCGTGGAGTTAATATAGACTTGTTGGGCTGATCGAGAATGTTAATGCGACAATAATAATTCTAACGCTTTCGAATATTCAAACGCGATCGATCGTTATTGCGGGGGTAGCTGCAGGATTTGAAAGAGCAGAGGCCGAACTATGAAATTCCAAAGAGAGACAGATTTGCATTTTAAATTTCGTGCTATAATTGCTTCCAAATTTTTCTCTCATTTGCATTTTTCACATGGAAAGTGATGGGAAGGAGGACGCTATATTTAGTGATAAGTAACAGGCCATATCATTGTGTTTGCTGTTGGATATTTGGTTGGACCGTTGCTTGGTCGATAAATTTCTCGGGCGTAGATTAAGCCATAAGAACAAACGCTTCTGCGGTTCATTATGAGATTTAGGTAAACACGCGCGAACATCGATTGCCTCAACATCCACTAAACTACCGAATGGCATCGATAGGCAAAAAGCTGGCCAACAATTGCCCTTCCATTATCATAACTACCGGTTGCTGCACCGTAACACCACCTCTCAAGACTCTAAATTACACGATACGCAATACTTATCGATTCGTGTGCACCGCGCTTGCCATTTTTTGCCCACAAAAGTCATTATCATTGACTTATCGCGTGCTTGCGCATTAAAAAAACTTTGGCGCCTCTCGTTCAGTACCACCGACTATTGAACACTTTTGCTCTCCAGCCTATGGGAGAGAGAAAAATTCTCGCATTTCTCCGGCCATTGTGAAACAGCAAATGGAGTTGGAAACGGTCGACGAGTTATTCGCGAACTATTCATCCTCGAGTGATTCGCGATTCGAGTGCAATGTCCTAAATACGCATAACCGTACGTTATCCGTGTACACACTCGTATGTACAATAGAGCCGGGCGAGCTCGTTCACCGGCCAGAGGCAGGAGGAGCCCCTAGGAGATTGAGTCTGGGCGTCGAAGCCGAAGGTGGCTGCGAGCAACACCGGGGCCGTGATATTTGAGGGTCCCGTGAGCCCTGGCAACGGGGCCTCTGTCAATAATTAGAGGCTGCTGCACTCGGAGAAGGGGAGAGAGTGAGCGACGTCGATGCGTAAACAGTGTCAGAGTAGATGGGAGGAGTTTGCGATTATTTGGCAGGTTGTTGGGCCCGCAACATAGTTCGGAGATGCTGGTGACAGTGGAGTTGGGTGGCTTGCGAAATCGACGTGCGAATAGAGAGGTTGGGGAAAGTGAGGCTGGACTGGCTGGATTGGCCGAGGGAGTGCGCGAGGGAAGTGATAGGCAGCAGCGATATTTAGTGGACACCTGCAGCTGACTTATTTAAAATTGCATTTAAGCGGAGTGGAGAATTGGCGCTTAGAAGCGTGAGGCGAGCCCAAATAAATGTTATAGCTTGCTGTTATTGTTGCGTGGGCGGGTTGGCGTGGTTGGGTGTGGAAAAATTCTGTACTCGAATTGCGCCTGGCTTGTATATCTCGCGTACAATCTCGTGGCCGGGAGGAAATGATTTCTGAAACAAAAAGGGAATTTTATGGGGGAGCATTAATCATCGCGAGGCAGAGTCTCGGCGCGTTGTCCGTGATATTGCATGCCACGGAACAATCAGATTTGACAAATGATTTTCGCCATGGAGCTTAAGGAGCTAAATGTTGGCCCACGAATTTGCCGGGAGAATGAGCCGCGAGGCCAGTGCTTTATCATCGCTTTAACACTAAATGCTTAGAAAACGAGTCTTTTTCCCTGAAATTAATAGTCCTCCTCTTATTTATCCATATCCGTATGGTCCTCGGGCCGAGAATACCCACGTAGGCGAAAATGCTCTAAAAGCAGCGACACGTGACCTCGCCTCCCCCCACCCACCCACCGCTCACACTCCCTCTCCGTAGCCCCACCGCCACCTCGCCGAGTATGCCTTCTCTGGTAGAGCTGCTTTCACCATCGTCGAGTTGCAATTTGGCTGCTTCTCGGCTTGTGCACAGGTGAGGTAAAATATAAGGTTACAAAGAGGGATGGGAGAAGTGAGTAGAGGTGTCGCACCGAGCGAGAGAGAGTGGGGGTGTGCCGATACTTTCCAAGTCAACGACTTGTTGATGTGTCTTTGCTATGAAAATAAATTACAACGCGATTATCACTTGGATACATTGAAATTGCTATGCCTCTGGCTAACCATCAATTTTCAGCCCCGACTTGCTGATAATTTGTAGATTATCCGGTTGCCATAATGATAATCGTCCGCAAAAGCATTATTAATTTATCCGAAAATGATTGTAGCGTTGTTGCGAAAAGTTGCACTCGATTACGATAAAGTTAGTTAGTCGGTAAGTTAGAGATAAGGTGAGGATAATAATTATTGCGCTGTGCACTGGACAATGGGCATTGAGGGTAATGATTCAAGTGGCTTGTAATTTGCGCAAACCAGTGTCATTTGTGCTCCTTCTTCTCGTTCAAATGTCAGGCCATTCGATTAGTACTATTATTATTATTATGAGCATTCTCATTGATCGTGATCTTGCTAATATTGTGAATGTGTAATGATAAAGTGCGCGCAAGCCGTATGACCGAGTAATAAATGTCCCTTGCGACTCTCAAAATACTTTGCATTGGCCGTGTAATTTCGAGATTACAATCATCTTATTGCGATTCTTATCAAAGAGGAAAGGAACGATGTTTACAAAGTTGAGGGAACGAGGGGCCGCAGCGCGTTGAGCCTCATTGACGCCAAATGCAACATCCAACACATTGATATAGCGAATAATATGCTTATAAACAAATGGTTTTTCAGGATTAGAGGAGGGCGACATAAATTACGGCGACAATCTGGCATCGCAAATTAAAATAGCATCTTTATAAATACATCACAATTCATATTTCTCTTCAAGAAGCCGAGCAAAGAAAGCAAGAGGCGGTATTTACGAGGGCAATATAAAAGCTGTTGAGAAACGCACCGCCAACGTACCGCACATGCGCACATATGTACATCATCTCCGTCCCCCTCCTTAGAAACAAAACACATTATCATCAGCGCGGACCTTATAAATTCGGTCTACTTGCCTCTCGTTGCCTCTCGTTGCCTCTCCTTGCCGGCGCCTCCGTCCCTCATTCTCTCCCTTTTCATCTGGCAAGAGAAATTGAAATTCGCCTGACGATAAATTCGCGAGCGTCGCCTCGCTTCGCCCGCTCCCCGTACACGCATTCCTTCCTCCTCCTCCTCCTCCTCCTCCTCCTCCAATCCCTCCCGATGTCAATTAATCTCTTTGATCTCGTGCAATTTTTACCTCTACTACGTATTCTCAGGCTCTTTATTTGCGCTTGGGCGCGAATTTTGGCGAACAATTTCGCCAATCACACGTGTACTGCGCGATTCTCTCCTATCACTGGACGCTAAATTCCAAGCACCAAGTACTTTATTACTTTGAACAGCCCTCGGAATAGTTAATCGAGCGCTCCTTTATAGTATTGAGCGGCTTAGTGTCGTGGGTATGCGTTGGACGCCATTTTGAATGAGCGAAAAGGCCATGTAATAACGCGCCCCCGGGACAAGAAGCGATAGTTGATTATCGGAAATTCGAGTGCAATTAATATTAAGAGCCGACATCATTGTGCGTTACAGGAATGAATTCTTCGCCGCTTTAATGCGGAGCAGACGTAGACAAAAGTTGCCGAAACATTGATAATATACCAACGTCTCCGTGTAGTATTGAAACTGACAATTTTTAATTTAATTGCATTAATTTACCGCGCCATTCTCGCCGTACAATGTAATTAAAACAGACTGCATTGTCATACGTACGTATCATCCGTATACAGGATATTGCACGTAACCGTGAAACAATTGGACGTACGTGTTGGTTAACGTACGTCTGTGTGGAGTCTATAAGGGAAAGATGTCGTTGACGATAACACGGGGCATCACGCAATAATAACGGAACCGAGTAATTTGTAAAATAATTATAAATGCGTAACTCCCGAGAGTGCCAGTAAGGCTTAGTGGATCGGGTTTTCTTGACAGTCACCCACTCGTATCCTATTACTTGGAAATTCAACGCCAGAGCCTGTAATTTTTACTTTATCGTCGTCTAAAAGTTATAAATAACCAGATAACAGACAAGTTAATAGGCATTCGTTCATTACAGTAAAAAATTAGGTGCAGTGCATAATTGCGCCATTTGCGCCGTGTTATTTATGTTGCTGACATTTATCCATCTTCTCCTCTACAAATCAATTGTACGAGCACGTGGATTGTTATTGAAACGAAATTTTTCCACGTGGATTTAAAATCCAGTGGGATTGCCGATACTGTTGCCCGTAATGCCACAATTGACTCGAATGGCCGACAATTACGTAATATAATTTATCGTCCATGTGTTTGCGTTGAAATAATAGTGGCGTCAAGCAATTCAAAGAAGATGAATGAAATTGTTATCGATATTCGAATATCCAGCTCGGGGTCACTCAACCTTAAGCAAAGTCGTTAATAACAGAGGCTTAACATGTTCCCGCCGCTCATAGACAATATCATACACGTTCATTGACGTCAACGCTCAATGTATAATAATAATTTTCTCCGTCACGCCGAAAGAAAGTACAAAAATTGTGTTGGCAATTACATTGACGCACAGTGACGAGCGGACATTTCGTCAAGAGGACTGTAGGGGCTAAAATCTCTGGGAAAAGCTCGGGCCGAATGAGTTTGCCAGTGGATTAGAGGATCGAGTGGACGAGATAAAGCGCATCGCTCAGCCGAGCTTTAAACTTCAAGTGTGCTTGGAAAGTGATTAGGGAAAAGAAAGGTCAATTATCGACGTGTGGCTCCAAGTTCGGGCGGAAGCGTCGATCGACAGCACACGGACAACACGAACAACAGGTTCGCAACAACCTGTTAATCGCGGCAATGTCGTTATGTTAATGCGGCTTTGGTGGCCGAATGAAACGATAATTCCAACGCGCGCGCGTCCTTAATGGTCCGGCAGCGTAATTGGAAAACGAGGCTCCGACGCACGCGTGCCACGGCCCAACACACCCACACGCAGCCACATAGAGAATCGATGCCGGGGTGGCGGTGGCGGGGGGTGGTGGTGGGTGGTGGTGGCGAAGGGCGAGCTGGAGGAGTCGGGGTTAATGGGCCACGGAAGGTACGCGTCCTCGAGTAAAGGAAGAAGGACTCGGGACTCGTGCCATGCGCGCTGTAAGTGGAATTCCCGTCCACTTTAATTATTAACCGATATGACTTTTGTGCGCCGCTTCCCTATCGATCCGATAACTCGAGCACTGCCCGCCGCAACGAACGCCCTTGCTTCGATTTCATACGGCGCATCCCCCCCCCCCTCCCATCCCACACCCACCTCGCCCCACCTCGCCCCCTCCCATCCCACCCCCGACCGGCCCGCCGCCGCTGTAGGGAAGCGATTAATGAATTTGCTTATGCGCATAAGATGGACTTTTTCGAGCGGTTAATTAGTATGCGGTGGAGAGTTGTGTCGGAGCGCGTTTCATTACTGGGTGTTTACGGCGGCGGGGCTGCTTTTAATTTACGAGGCAAATCAATGCCCGCGGCTGGATTATCGGAGCTGCTTGTTTCCGCTGAATTTAAATTTCCCATTGGCCGTAAAGAAATTTGAGCTCCGTGTGCGCAAAACTAAAACTACAATTACGCGATAGTCAAATATGTTTGCCGACCATAAACGAGTATTTACTCCTCTCTATTGCCATCCTCCTCCTCCCTCGTTGCTTCAGCCTCGTTTTATGCATGTGTTGGGAAACTTTTCCTTCCGCGGCAACAACGAGCTCCACTATACCGACACGACCGTTCTCCTCCTCTTGTCCCCTTAGCCCTTAACGTTATTAAAATAATATCGGCCACTTTGCCTGACACTCCTCGTTATTCTAATGCTCGACGCTCTTATTCCTCCTCATCTCCCTTCCCTTTCGAGAGCGAGGCTCGGTTTTTATAATAAATTGGCTTCTCACCCGGCAATTAGTAGCTTGTCCTTTCTATCCTCACTCGCTCATTTTTCATCTTATCCCAACCTCCCCACTCTCAATCTCTCAATCAACAGCTTATTAAGATAGCCTGCCGTCTTTAGCGCCCTTTAAGCTCGGATTTCAATATTTTAGAGCATTTTATTGGATCGAGTGCACTACGCCTGTGTCGCGCACCAGAAACAGAGAGCGAGAGAGAGACACAAGGAAAATGAGAAAAGAGGAAAGATCATAAAAGAAAAAACCCACGTCACTTTACTCTCTATGTAGATATACGGAGAGGGAGAGAGAGAGAGAGAGAGAGAGACGAGAAAAGTCTGGCGACCTCGTCCGCCTACTGCCTTTAATATCGCTTCAACACACTCTTGAACTAGAAAAAGTGCTCCGATTTTTCATCAGCTGCAAAGAATCCAGAAAACTGCACACGCGCGAAAGGATTAAAGCTATTTCCACGTTAGGCGAGCCCTTGCCTGCTCTCCCGAAAAATGCCAGCCCCACCTCCCTCTCGTTACCCACCATAAAAAGCATTCTTCTCCGCTAATATAAATTCTCGTACATGCCTCGCGGAAACTCCAACCTCCAACCTCCCACGCCCGACCACCCCCCCTCCCCTCCTCCCCACTCCCACAACCCATCACCGAGTCCCACAATCCGGAGGCTCCGGGGAAGGCGACTGGCTCCGGGCGTGGCGCCCGGTGCCGTGGCCGACTAAAGCCGGCTCCGAGAGTCTCGTCCTAAGGAGGCAAAGTGCCTCCCTCCCGGCGCACTCTTGACATCCGTCAATCCGCGGACGGGTCGGAAAAGTTGGAGACGCCCCGGCAAAGGAGGCAAAGGAGGGTCACACGAGCCAGCCCGACCCACCGAAAAGTGCAATAATCCCTCGATTTCACGGGCCGAGATGTCTGTCTGCCTGTCCATACGTCCGTTCCCTCGCCTCCACCTCTCTCTCGAGCGGCTTCCGCCCTGTCACTTCCGATCGGCTCCCGTTTGTTTTCATAAATCCAATTTCCCGCGGACGCCCGCACAGATATCGCTTGGCCGGAGCTCGCGCCACCGCCAAACTAATGGGCCGTACGTGCCCCGGAGAGTCCTCCCTGCGTGTGCGTCCAAGCATGCGCGGGAGGAAACTGCTCGGCGATGCCCGGGACGTCAGGGCAAAAACATAGTTAACCTGCAGGCGCAGTCTTTTGCTTATCTCCGCCCGGAGCCTTCGCTTCTCGCCCCCTGCACATCCAATTCCTGATTATTATAGCCTCTTGTCTCGCTCGTCCGACTGATGAAAATTCGGCGGGTTGGGGAGGGTGGGGCAAGGAGGCCCGGGAGTTACGTCTCGAATGACAGAAGTAATGGGCGACGCAGGAGAGCCAAAATACTTTTAAACTGGCGCGCGTAAAGGGGCCAGCGGAGCGTGGGAGGTGGTCCCGTCCCTCGCCCCCTTCAACCCCTTAAAGAGTTGGGTGATGCGGGTCCGCGCTGGCTACCGGCGTCACGCACGCGTCCCTCAAAATCAGACGATAATTAACAATTTGTATAGCTTTGAATGCAAACAATGGGCCGGCCGATGAGTTGGTTGGATGGGGCGACACGTGGCGCTCGTGCTCGCGGCTACGAGAGAGAAGAAGAGTGGAACGACTGGCCCTATAACACAGTAATCACAAAAGGGGTTGAGTTACGACGTCACGCGACGAGATGTCGACGCGCCCACGCAACTCGAGACAAGATAGCCGCGAGAGGAGGTGGGTGGGATGGATGAGGGCGCGTGGCCTCCAAGCCGACCGGGGGTGATAAAGAAAGTCGGGGGGGGGGTTGAGACGTTGGGGTCGACCCGGGTCGAGGGGTCGTGAGGATGGTGTGCCAGGCGGTCGGGGCGATCGGTGGTGTGTGGGGTTGGGAGGAGGTAGAGTGGGGAGGGTGGGGGGCTAGAGCTGCCACGATCGTACGTGTATAAAAGCACCACTTCCGTCCTGGTAGCCGCCCTGGCGCCGGTCCGACGTCCCCGCGTCGGTGTTGGTGTTGTCTGGGCGCGTGTCTCTACTCCTGTTTCCCGCTTGACATTCTACTCCTCGCCTTCCCCCCGGCGCATCCCGCTCTCTCAAGGACTGCCTTCCCTCCCTCGTCTTCCATTTCGATCGTACTTGGGCATTGTTGTTGCGTGTACTCTGAGAAAGAAATTCAGCCTTGTTTTTTTGCATTCCGAGGATCGGCGGTCATTTTGTTGTTGGAGTACAGGGCGTCTTACTTGTGGCTCCGAGTATGTTGACGGGTCGTTCGAGGTCGTCTCGAAGGTGCCGAGGGAGGCCCGGGTAAATATTGATTTTTCGTAAGACCACGATACTAATTAAGAACGTAGAGTAGTGGATCAACACTCAATGACCAAAATTAAAATATGTCAGTAAATGATGATAATGGGAGAGAGGAAGAATTTTGTGGTTGGTGGGGGCGTATTCTAGATAGTTTTGCGGGTCAATGTTATTGCCTAGAGGAAAGGCATTAGGTCGTCTAAATAGAGATGCATTATTAAAAGTTGTTCTGAAATTTGGAATTGCCATTGTTTCTATTATTTTTTGTTTAGTGTTGTTTGTGTATGTGCAAAGAAGCAGCGAAACACGAGGCAGTGAATTCTTGAAGGCGCCACCTCCTCGGTATCTCTTTAATCCTTTAGAAATGTCTGTAATCCCAAAAACTCTCCCTCGTATGTTTATTCGCCCTTAAAGAGGTGAAAATGCTTCCGGCCATGGGTGGCGCAACAATGCCGCGGGGCGTTGTTTGAGCTTCGGCCCTTAACCGGCGCCAAAAGGGGATACGGAATATCTGCATCCCCGCAATGTATAACAATGTGTGTGTGTGTGTGTGAGGCGCAAGAAAAACTTAAAGTACCAGCAGGAGCCTCTGTTGAGTTCCATTTCTAAGGAAGCTCTCTCTCTCTCCTTTCTCGAGAGCGTACTTTTTTAATAATTTCGCGGGGCTTCCTCGCAGACGCATTCGAGTGCCCCACTGTCAACTGCGAAATTATTTGCCCTTGAAGTGTAATCCCTCGCGAGATATGTGATCGCCCGCGAGAAATTGGCATTAATTGGACGGGGAGATATTGCTGGGAAAATAATGCTGGCGCTCCTTGGATATTCGATGAAAATTGTGCCTCTAATGGGGCGAAGATTAATAATAATGTACGATGATGTCAATAGAGCCAAGCGTTGTATCTGTAAATTCGCAACATTTTTCGTACGTATCGAGTATAAAAAATGCGACACTTTTCTCGCGCGTTTCTCGCGGATGAGAGGGACGAGGAGGAAGAAAGCCGCTCGAAGTCTGGATGATGGAGTCGATTTCGAGGGCTCGGGGGAGACTCGAATTAAATAGATTGGAATGTCTAAATTTGCTCGCTCGCTCGCCCGCCTCGCCAAGGGTGGAAAAATAACGGCGACCCTTAAGTCACTCACTCCCTAATCAACTTGCTTAAAAACTTTCCCTCTCTCATTGGGTTTGCTACGTCAAACTTCTCCCGCCACCGCCGAAAAAAAAAAAAATCACTTTATCAATAAAGGGCTGCTAGCGCGAGTAAAACTTTGGATAAGAAAGGGAAAAAAAGCGGGGCGTTTTCCTCGCCAGCGTCCTCCCATAAGTAAGTCGTTTTAAACTTTCGATGCCGCGACTACGAGTTCTCAAGCCTTCCCTAACCCCCACCCCCACCTAGCCCTGATTATCCCTATCTCTCTCTCTCTCTCTATTCGGGTTGCGCGCGCGCATACTTTACCCTGGACTTGCAAAGTCTTTTAACACACTTTTCTGGCGAGTTGATAGCTGGAAGTGTTATACGGCCCTCGTCTCGTGTGTTTTATGGAAAGTTCGTGCTCGCGTAAGGCGCATACATACATTACGCGGAGACGCTGCTGGCGAACAAAAATTCAGTTGTTTGCTGGATATAATGGGGAAAACTGAAAATGGGAACACCCACGCTAATGTTTATGCGCTCGGTTTGGTGATTCGGTTGGCGCGAGTTAAACAAGTTTTTCCGTGTAGAGTATATAGCGTGTCCTTCTTTAACTTTAGCTTGTAAAAGAAAATTGCCTTGCGAGAATTGGATCGCTGCATTTGTCGATTAAATTAAGTCGAGGTGTCATTTTGGCATTGGATGACCCATCGCTGACCGTGACTGTCAACTCGGCCGCAACGCACTACCGAGTTCCAGTCAAAAACATCCAGCCAGTAAAAGCATATTAATTAAATAATAATAATTTCAAGTCTCGCTTAAGAAACTATTATAAGCTACGCTATTATATCTCGAATGCCTCTAGCTATGCTAGCAAAAAGTTTAAAGGAGAGAAAGGCCATTTGTCAAAGCCCTAGAGAAACTTTACTCTTGTTTTTCCATGTGCCGCACACGCCTCCCTCCTTCTCTTTTCAGTTCGAGACGCGACTAAGTAATTCCAGACTCTCTCTCTCTCCCTCTCTCTCGCTCATCGACCAACCAACAAGGAGACTTGGGCGTAATTACGCGAAAACGGAAATGATTTTGCCTAAGAGAAAATTATATCATAGCTTGGGCTGCGCCAACTCGGGAGGCGAGCTTAATCCTTAAGTGAATTGCGATTTATGCTTTAATATCCTGCGTTAATAAGGGCCGGCGCACTACTCTAATACGGACTTTTTTGCGGCCGAATCGGAGGAAGTGAACGTGCAACTACGTGCCCGACCGGGGCGGGAGGCGGGGGAGGGGGGAAGCGGCCGAGCAAAAACGGGAGAAATATGAAGAGCGAATAAGTAGAGGAGGGAGGGGCGGGAGGGGGTAAGCACGATGGAATATTATGGATGTAGTTTGGGGAAAGGGTATCGCGAGTGAATAAACAGAAAATAATGCGATCTTGAAAGTGTAATAAGATTTTTTTCTTTATATATTGTGAGCTGGCTTTTTGCTCCCTCTATAGAGGAATACAAAATGCCTGCAAAATGGCAAAGTGGCATTTTAATTTGCATGGCAATTATTACCGTTGGCGCCTAAGTTAATCGTTAATTATTGCTCGTCATTACTTTGCATAATTACAATTGAATTTATCGCAAGCAGGTTTCTTATTTTGAATTGTTTGCGGTGCGTTTTTCCGCCAGTAATAATTTAGGGAGAGAATTGCAAAGTGCGACGGAGAAAAAGACTGGCTACTGGCTACGCATTATTATTGGATTGTTATTGCATTGTTATTGCATTGTTATTGAATTGTTAATATTGAAGGTGAATTGGGAGGGAATAGAAGTGAGTTGTTGGCATTGGGATTAAGAGAATGCCTCGATTATTCAAATGGGAAGCAGTTGTTGGTAGGGGGGGGGAAGAGTGCGGGCGAGGGAGAATGTAAGAATCGGCGCAAAAAAGGAGGCAGACAGTCAAGCTGGTTTTGGAGAACCGATTCCCTGAAGCGCCATTTGCAATTGCTTGGCATTTATCTTGCCACTTCGATCCTCACGCACACGCACTCGCCTCGATCTATTCGCCCCGCCAATTGATCCTCCTCGTCCTGGGGAATACGGCCAAAAAACACATCGAATTTCCGCGGAGGTCATTCATAATAATCAGCCGGGGACCTCCGCTCCGTAACAAAGTATGCGCGCGCGTGTGTGCGTGAAAGCTCGAAATTAGATCCTCTCGAGGAGGTAGAAAACCTTGGGATGAGAATTTACAGCCGTGGTCTCTGCTGATTACGTTCCCTTGATTTATCGGGAACTGCTCAACTCTGGGGATTGGCCACACGATCGAGGGCCTGTTGTACTACATACATTCACCGATCGATAAGATTCCAGTTTTGTGTAAGCTAAATCAGCGGTAAATGATAGAAATAGGCTCCTTCGGGGATATTCTTTTTTAAACGTGTTCGCCTCCAATGTTCGCCTACCCACCCGATCATTTAAGAGGGAGGGACGTAAGAGGGAGAAGGGGGACTCGGCTGAGCTTTGAGCTGGCACGCTTATAAGCATCCTTTGTGTTTAATGCCCGCTTAACACGATCCTCGCCAATGTTTCTCATTGTAGCGCGTAATCTGTAAATGGGCAGCTATTTGTATTTGGCGCGATTTGGCGTCGAGTGCTGAGGCTGAGCAAAAAATGAAAAAGACTTGGGATTCTTCCGAACTCGATCGCAACTCTGTATCGGTAAAATAAAAAGTAATTCACCAGCAGCGGATTGGTTCTGTTGCTCGAGGAGTGTAATCGAGAGGCGGGAGACTGGAGTCCCTAATCGCGGTAAACCGACTCTGAAAGCCTTAAATCTCTGGCAACTGCTGAAAGTTCTCTACCTCGTTACCGCAATAATAGCCGAGGAGCGAGCGAACGGAATCATAAAAGAATCGATGCTCCGATGGAGATTAGGTTTTGGAGAAAGTGCGAAGGGGCCCGACTATGGAGGATCCACGACAGGAGCCAAATACTCGCCAACAAACGGCCGACTTTATTCACCACCCCGGTCATTATAAATCATCGCCTATCATCGAATGGCAATTAATCTCGAATGGAGGATTGCGCCAAGGAGTGCGCGACACCAGCGGACAACGAAAATTTTACAGCTTTCATGCTACTTGTAAGACAATAACCAAATGCTAAAGTTTATCGATGCCTCGTCACACCTAACCGTTAGCTCCCCGTAAATTGCCAGCCTACGTGGCTTCGCAAACTCGACATTGCGCATCGCAAGCACACTCTGCGCCTAAATATTATGAGGTGCTGAGGCGCTGTTGTCAGTAAGCGGCGAGTTGCAAGGAATGATTGCTAAAGTATGGAGATAAGGAGGAGGAGGAGGAGGGGGCGGCCGAGGGAATGAGGG
>JAPYYT010003232.1:0-13701 GCA_030522565.1 Ceratosolen corneri | reverse complement strand
CGGGCGGGCGAGCTGGCCGAGAGGGCGGGGGGGCGGGACAGGGAGGGGGGATCGGTGGTGGTGGCGACATGTTAATTATTCGACGTTTTTCGGGAAGGAGGGGCGGCGATTGGCCAAGGAAATCATCGTGCACAAAAAGAGGAGGAAATTAAGAGCAGCGGCCCCGAGATTCAGCGATGTTTTAATCGAGTGGGGTGGAGGGGGGTGGGGTGGAGATAATTAATCGGAAAGCCGATTCGTTTTCCAATCGGTTAGATAGGATGGCCATTTCTTTTGGATTTCCAACTCGTAGCTCCACCGATGAAATTAATATGTGGACGTGTAAATTGAATTTCGCTTCCTGTTAACTGAAATGCGTCTGGATCCGTCTCAGTGAGAGACATATCAGATGTGTGTAACTACATTTATTTTCCTATAGATGCCAGGTATCTAATATCCATTACGCGACGTCCAAATGCCATTAAGAAATTTTCTAGCTCCGACGTGTAGGCACGAGGCAGCTGAAAACGCATTTTCGAAAAACCAGTGCAAAAATCTCATTAAGCGGGAAGCCAGTTAAAAGGTAACTAACTCTCTTCGTCGATGTAATAAACGGACTTCAATCAAAGATAACGTAATCCGAGTCATGAGCATTTTCATCAAACTGCCGGCGCTCTCGTAAACAAACGTCGAATGCTATTGCGACCTAAATTGCAACTCGAATTTATAATCAAGATAAACGTTAAAAAAATATAAAAACAGAGGAGCACGAGACTTTTATACTCTGAGGAGTCTGAAAACTACGAAAAGAATTTGAAAAGAGGGAGAGAGAGGAAGAGAGAGAGAGAGAGAAAGAGAGACTGGGAAGAAGAAAAAAACCTTACATCGCACATAACCTCAAAGTATTAAATAAGAAATGTATATTTTCGCCATTAAATTAATCTACATATCTTGGTTCAAGAGTAAAAGCGTTTAGCCGTTAAAATCGGCCACAAAAGAAGCGATACAAAGTTGATGCATCAATCTAAAAATACATTTTATACCATCCCCCGAAATAAACGTCATAATTATCAAGATTGAATTTGAAGTCACATATTTATCGTCGCCATAATGTTTACCATACAATTATAATTATGCACATAGTTTGACTTTAAAAGCCCCATTACTTTCATCTAATTTATTATATTCTCAAAATCCCTTTCCCCTTAGCCTCACGAGCATCCTCTTATTACTTGAAATTCTCCACCATCTAAGCTTGCCTCCTCTCGCCTCACACCTCCGCCTCCGTCAACCCGCCTCCCCACCTCCCGCCACCCGTCCGCCCGTCCGCCCTCCCGTCAAAAGGATACAATGCAAATGGATGCGCGCCTCACGACTTCTATACGCAAAAAACCCCGCGATCTTCAATTTAATTAAAAGCCAAGAACCGGCGCACTCGATACATCGCGCCTTAACCAGAACGGGCATTTTTCCAGACCTCACCTGACCTCACACTGACATTCCCCGGGTAAATTTTATGGCTTTGCAGAAAAAGAGAAACAAGAACAGCAACAAAAATCTCCCGACAGCCGTAAAAAAGCAGGACAATCGTAAATAGCCAAGTGTAAAATAACGGCGGCGGCGGCGTCTCCTGGCGCATCGCGCCGATAATTAAACGCATGCCTGCCGACTTGGCGCATGACTTTTTAATCCTGCCGCGTATTCACCGCGCAGGATTATTTATTCAATGTGTGCGCGGGCGGTGTGACGAGGCCGCGGGCGTCACGCTCCCGTGCGCCCGCGAGGCCGAGAGCGAAGGAAAAATGCACACGCACCCACGGGCAACCGCGGGCCTCCCGAGTCGGGGTGGGTGGGCGAGGGTGGGTGGTGGCCGGTGGGTGGAGTTGGGAGGAGAGGAGAGGGGGAGAGGCGCGCAAGTCGAAAGGAAGGAAGCGACCAAAGTGCCTGCGAGTAGTGCATCGGTGGAGCGCAGCTCGCGTTTTTATAAGCGGCAAATGCGTTTGGTTATTGTCGCGTGGTTATGGCGAAACCCCCAATGCGCGGTTTCGGCCTTAAATTGCAAGCTCGTGGCATTGGGCGCGCCGGCCCCCCTCGCCGTTTCCTCGTTCCTGGACTTTGCCTTGGCGCGAATTGTCACATCCAGGCTTTTGCAGCATTTTTTGTTTTTTGTTTGTTTGTTTGTTTGGTCAAATTAGTCGCTCAATAAAGAGCGCTTTGTGCAATGTCGTTTGATATTATGTGGCATAAACGTCGATAAGAATGGACTTACCGTGGCATTAAATGTCACTTTATTTATTAATGGAGCATTTTAAGAAACTGATATGCTTCGATAACTTCGTCACCAAGGCGCTTGAGAAATCTCATTGGCCACGTGACAGGCTCGATTTATAATTTATACAAATGTTTCGCCTTATTGGTTTATTTTTATTGCCGGAGCTATTCATATTACCGCACACTGTGTTGGTCTTATTTCCGTAATAATACGTGCAATTAGCAATTGGCGTGAATATAAATTAACGATAATTCAAATTCTGACTAGCCGAGCGATGCAGATTAGTTTACAATTAATGACTCGATGATTTTTATCGAGGCAGGAATGAAAAATACTCTTGTATAATAAATTAGCGCCGCTTTGCGCGAGAGAAAAATTGTAGTGACGCGAAATAAACAAATAAATAAATTGAGCAATCCTCGCGCAAAGTATTGTAATTGAAATTAGTCGAGACTCGCAATGTTCACATCGCTCGGTCGTAAAAAATAATTTCAACCACTGGGGATACTTTAATTCTCAAAAGATCAAATAATCACATCCGAGTATTGTAAATATCAATTATCAAACGTTTAAGCGCTCGCGTTGCCGATTCTCATTATTCGAATTTAGAGTCTCTCATCTCTTTATGATGGCTCACCAAAGCTTTAAGCCGACTCGTTATTCCTACGTTATTTCATTAAATATAACTGCAGTACTTATTTACGATTATATACCGATAAAAGCTATTATAGACATAATCGACATTAATTCGGACGTTTATAGTCGCGGCTTTGATCAGTGATATTACCGAATTAGAATATCTCTCTCGTGCGCATTAAATGTGCACTCCTATATTTATATCAATTTGCACGGCTTAATTTTGAATGAAATTGCCGGGGAGCATAAAAATTCTGATCAACGGCGCTACATCGCATTCGCGTGAAAACATTTGTAGCGAGTGAAAATATTTTTCAATTAAATTGTAACCACGCTATTACATTTAAGATGCACGTGCAATTTATGCAGCCACTCTGCACTCAATTCTTCCCATCTGAAATCCAAATATTATCGATTAGTTAGTTCACGAGTGAACCAAGTGAAAGTATTTACGCGAATGATTTGTTAAAGCCGAAATTTCAACAATTGGCCCGCAAATCGAGCTTTAACAATATTTATTATGGTCTTTTAAAACTGACAATTTACAAGCATTAATGCACATTTCACAAATTAATGGGCAAAAATTAATAATTTTTCAAACTAATTGTATGCCAATGGTGAGAAAATTATTGGCAAAAATAATCTAATGTAATAGCTTTAAATAAACCGCGAGCAATAAATAAGCTAATGCTAATAGAATAACGGTTACGCGACAAAATACACAAAAACATTTATTATGAAATAAAGTAGAAACTAATGCTAATAAATAATTTATTATTCATTAAGCAGCGTAGAGCATTAAAATTTATACAATTACATAGGTTAGCAGGTAGTTTGCGTTATGTTCGTGTTTAAGCATATATAATAACTTTTGAAAAACATAATTAATATTATTAGCCAATTATGTACATAATTTGCATTGGATATTAACGTCTTTAAATAAATAAATATCGCGACACTTAACACTTTGTACTACACATGATCCGTGGTACTTGGGACTCAATATCAACCGTTTTAGCCAAATGTGCACAAAGTATTTTTAGTTACTTTCGACGCTTAGTTACAATGGTTTTACATTGCTACATTTGCAATTATATTTCTATTTAAATGGCCAGTGCATACGATTGATAATACTGCTGTCTACTCCATAAGAATTATTAACGCGTTTTTCACTATAATCACTTTGTTGACAAGCTCTTCTAAAGGGGGGAATAGGGAGAAAAAAGAGCAAACAATAACGAAAGAGGAGATGGAATGTTGTAAAATATGATACAGTGCGAAGTCTATTAATTGTAAATGCCGAGTACTGTTGGAATAAGAAAATTGCAATAGATTGACTGGAATTTGCATATCAAATTATGCGAAAAAGTAACGAAATTTTGGAATATTGATAGAATATTGTCATAATTAGTTTGCTATGATAATAAATTAATTTGTTAAGATAATAAAAATTGCAATTTACTAAATATATATATATAAGGCAACAATGAAAGATAAAGCGTGATTCAAAGGACTAAAAGAATGCAGATTAAAAGTCTCTCTACGCATAACATATCTTCATAGTTTCTATAATACATTACGAAATAAAAGAAAGAGAACGACTAAAATTACTAATTTAATTATCTTAGATTACATATTTGTACAAGAACTAATGAGTTTCTACTTATGAGTTTAAAAAGTAATATTTAATGGTGTAACAGACGACAAACCTTAAATTCAAACACTCCATGAATATTATATTTTATTTGCTTTATGATTTTTTTTTAACATTTATTTATAAAGTGGCATTTCAGCAGATGCTAATTGCTTGAGCACATAGATGTTGTATAACAAATTTTGGAGTACAAAAGAAAGGCACGTAATTAGATAATGAGAATTGTTTTCTGCTTAAATGTTATCTAGTGGTGTAGTAGGCAAACATTTATTTGCTTCATTGGATTAACCGAGCAATTACTTAATACACAGATATCCATGAAATCTACCTGTTGCAGATTTTTCGCGGATAATGCCTACTAATAACATCCAATAATAGAATTTTTCGCGCGCGAGAGAGTTGAAAAATTTTTCAATTTAAATTTCAAATTAAAATCAGCCTTTTGATTATTATAATGGAAATTTTAGAATCCGATAAAAGCTATTAGACACTTTTATTGAATGTTTCTATAATATGTAAAATTCACATCTTATGAAAATCTGTATAATTGAAAAATTCATTATTTGAATTAAAAAATTAATTATGATGTCGTAATTAATATCAGAAATTAGTAATATAAATGTATGCCTTTAATGCAGATACTTAATGAATATTTCGAAAGAATGAATGTTGAATGAGATAGATGATTAAAATATTAAGTAATTAATTAAATTAAATACAAATGGAGGAAGTATGTTAAAGTTATATATTAAATTAATTGTTAATAAAAAACTAATATCTTTCTTTTTTATACATTTTAACAAATAAACATCAAATTTAACAAGACCTTATCTTTTCAAGTTTTAATACAGCAAATATATGCCATATATATGTATAGGAAATTGTCAGTATTCATAGAATTAAATCGCTAGTTTTGATTTCTTCCATGTTTTTCAAAGAAAGTAGGAGATTTATCATTAGTAATATTGTTATTAAAAGTTTCGGTAAAATTTATAAAAGTGAAACGACATACACATTTAATAGTATCGATTTAACGACAAATAATTATATCAGACATTACATATTATATTTACAGAATAGATAATATCTAAGGTCATATATGCCAATGGACAATAAGATCAGTCAAATATAGTATTATAAACATAGCTAATAAACACAAATGATAGATACAACAAATAAGTATCTTTACACAGATATTAAGTTGCCAATATGCATCTTCTCATCTAATTATTTATTAGATTCTATATCATCAGGTCAATACAAATCAAGATTACGCGAAGTAGATTAATCTATCCTGATCCTGATATTAATGAAGATAGTGTCGAAGATAGTAATAGTTATACTCCAAGTTTAAGCCAAATTTATAATTTCGAACCAATTTTCAAATTAACTTCAGTATTAATAATAATTATCGCTAATAGAATAATAATTAATAATATGATATAATTAATTATAAATTAATTATAAAGTAAAAATAAAAAATACGTTGACCTAGAAGGATCAAAAGTTCAATTTAACGTGTTCAACATTTTATATCTTTGTAAATCAATATTTAAGAGAGAAGACAGCCTCTAATTAAGGCAAAGTTAGCGGTAAATATGAAGTGTAAAATTGTACAGTTATAAGAATATTTGTAAAAAAAAATACGGGATGTAATAGAAAACAGTATCTAACTTGTTTACCGAGTTTTATTTACAAATTAGTGTAAAATATCTCCGGTTGCCAAAGCAATATAAAAATATTACTTTATATTCTAATTAAACTTCTCTATGGATCTATAACTATCTAATTAATTATTCACGTAACAATTATTTCCATTATTATCCAATTATATTTACATAGAATCTACGTATGTGCAACATTGCCATAGTAAGGCAGTATATTTGTAAAATATTTTCAATTAATTCCATTTTTTATTGAAAATAAGCGCTCCTATAGTGTCGACTATTTTTAATTATCACTGATAAATTGTCGATGAATTTAATAATTATTAATCAAATAACATCTTCTTTATAATTCGACTTGCTATTAAATTAATTGAATCGCATTCGTGAAAGATCAGTTCACCAAGCTGGATGTGCGCAGAGAAAAATCGAGTGATTAGCTCTCAATAAGCTAATCAACTTCACTCCAACTTCAATGCAAAATTCAATACACATTGCTCGGACATTGTCATTATAGGAATACAAATTGACCGGTCAAGTTCTTCTCCCGCTCGACATTTTTTAAAATTCGACAAAAATGTTAATTAGTTTTATCTTCTTAAGATAATGTTTTTACAATAACAAATGCTCAATATAGATTCGCAAACATACGAATCATAATTAAATCAGTGGATTTCCAAATAGTTGCTATGCACATACGTTGCACAGCATTAAAATGATTAAATAATAGAAATTATATATATATATGTATAATATTAGAAATTTACAATTTGACCAGAAATCAAAACCTACATTAGATTTAGAAAATATATGAATTATTAAGTTTTTAACTAATCAAGTAATTTTTGTATGAATAAATAAAAATCCTAAATAATAATAAATAAATAGAATATTTAGATTTGTGAAATGTCATTGAAATGACATTTTTAAGGCCAAATATATTTGTAAGCAAAAATATACGCATGCATAATTCATTTGGGAATTTTCATATTAAAAAATACAAAACGTAGCAATAATATCGTTTGTTGATTTTAAAATGTTAGAGATCCTTTTAATGTTTATGAATGATCTAGAAAAAAGTACTTTGTGCAAAATATATTGATATTATAATTATTATAACGACATTATTCAATCAAATGTGTGTGTTTATTTTCGACTTAGAGAAATCAATATTATAAGCTTTAATCGCTTTATTATTTTTATAAGAGTAAACTCAATTTACAATTTCTTAATTAATTATATATTTTAAAAGAAACTATTTCTCTTAGCCTATTGATAATTAATTGTTTTTAATTTCGCTTATATTCGAGCAAATGTAGCGAGTATAGAAATTAAAATAATTTTGCTAAAAGTACGATGAAATTTCAAAGTAAAAGCAAATCAAAATTATTTCCATTCTTAGTAATTTGTCTTTATCGAAATTATGCAAATGTATGGAATATGTATGGATCGAGTGCACTGGAATTATTGTCGTGTATTGTGGATTATCATTGGCATTATGTTGAAAATAAAGAATAATAATAATAGGATTTTTAACGAACCTTATGAAAATCGATAAACTTATTTTCCCGGCACTGTTATTGGCTATTATTTAATTTCGTGTTACTTACAATCAGTACAGTAGAGCATTGTATGTGTAATTATAGTCTTACCTGAAACAAAAGAGAAGGAAATGCATTAGTTCAATAGGAATTTGATTTTTTATTTATTACAAATTAAAAACCGTTTAATATACGTAGGCAAAAATATGTAGGAACTTTTTAATGTCAACTTATATCTGTAAAATGTCATGTATAGTGACACATTCTTGAAGTATATCATCTTGAAAACATTTCTTGGAAGTTTGAAGTTAATTGGATTAAAATTGACGGAGTTATACGCGTTCAAAGTCTGCGTTCCACGAAGTGTTTGAAGGGGAAGAGTGAAACTTTAAACCCTTTATCTTCAAAATCAGTGAGTAAAATATCGTAGGACCCATTGCATAATTTTATTTGAAATGCTATAGTATATTTTAGAAAAAATATTGGCCTATAAACGGCGAATACTATTGCAATAAAAATGTTCCTCTTTTGTGTTTTCGTCTTTTATGTGTATATGTGTGTGTTTTTTTTTTCTTTTTCTTTTTTAACAATACAACGAACAATATATATGTATATATATATATATGTTTCAATTAATTATTAACCGTTTGCTTTAAAATGGCATACACTTTATCGAATATTTCAACTTACATATGAATCAGCGATAACATATACTATACTAAATCGATTAAATATTTTCAATTTCTTTGTAATAGAATTGAATTCGAACACAGCGATATCTCCGCTCTATTAGTCTGCATTGCGTCGTGAAATATTAGAATAACTGTGCAAAAAATATTTAAAAGAGCCACTATTATTGTACAAGAATTTAATATTAAGCAAAGAGATGTCTGCAATGATTACAGTATTATGATTCGTGTGTTTCTAAGTAATTCATATTATAATAACTGACACTTTAGAGACTAAATAATCTAGCATCTAGACGAGCTTTTTGAAATTATAATTTTCTTAATCTCGCATTCGAAATTGCATCAATAAGCCTTAATCTCAATCTTAATTCGTAAGATCGTAAAAGAGATATTGTTGTAAAAGACAGTTTATAGGCTACAAAGTACACTTGAGAAAGTGCAAAGAGGGGAACAATTAGCGACTGGCCTTACTTACTTCAGCATTTATTAAAACAGGCAATCGACCGATGAAATTTATATATTTGACCGTTATGCCTGATAAACAAAAAGAGCCTTTAATACGTACGCCAAAGAATCTCGAAAGCTGATAAACAGCCCGAGGCAGGCACGGAAATGTTCAAAGCCATCTATAATTATGTGAGTAATAAGAACTGACTCCTTATTTTCCAAAAACATCGACCGCTGCAAGCCAATTGTCCGAAGGCTCAATGTCACAGGGCTAAACAGAGCTAAAAGCTCGCCGCTCATTCGCTGAAAATTTTTCATCGCCCAGCTCCACCAATCGCTTACAACAACAAGAGCAACAACATGTCACAAGTGATACGAGCTTTTATTTTGGAGAATCTCCATTAAGGCGCGCGGTCTCGCTTATTCGTCGTCGCTCGTCTCACCCACTTGTCAAGACTTTTGCCCGACGCTGGTCACTATCGCTCATCATCGCCATATACTTTGAAAATAGCGTAACATGATCGAGTGTCTCTTATCCGCTCATTTACATTGGCAGCACTCGATGAGCACCGAGAGTACGCGATTATGTGCCTCGGAGCGTTGTTTTATTTCTTCGTTATCGGCCGCCCACCGTAACAGCTGCCGATCTTTCTGCTAAAGGGATCGAGGGGAGTGGGGTGGGGTGGGGGAGGCTCTGGAAGACCACCGCCAACGTGACGAGAGATCACGTAACAATGAATTTTGAATTTTGTATTTGAGTTTAAAAAAAGCTCTGGCGGGCCGCGCTTCCGTTCTACATTTACACCTCTCTCTCTCTCTCTTACTTACTTACTTGGCTCGCTCGCTCCTTCCGCCTCCTACTCCCTCCCACCCTCCCTCTCTCTCCCTCTCTCATTCAGTCACTGACTTTCGAAGCATTTGCCTAATTTTAGAAGTGTCGTGGCTTCCGTTTTTAAGACATAGCCGCTAACTTAGTAAATAGAACGTGGCTGTACACGTGATATATATATGCAAATTACGTGAATCGATTATCACAATTACAAGAGGCTGTGTTTATGCTCGGTATTGTAATTTAAGCCCCAGTCAATTTTTTAAGTTACATTTCAACCTTTACGCAGGACCTATAAATTATGAGAATATCTTAAAGTCCTGTGTGCTTTTAAGTTCAATTATGCTGAAATTATTTAAATTCGGCGTACGCTGCTACTCTACAATTACACATTATAAGTATATCGGTTATTCATGAAAGTAAAAATTAAAAATAAAGATTGTAAGTTATTACTATAACTGACTCGTTTCCGAGCACACCTTTGTAAATATATCGAGGATTTTTTTCGATTAAACTTATATTGGAAATATTTCACAGCGCTCCAAACTTTATTGAACTTTTGCAACTCAAAACCTCACTTAAATTTAATAAATGAGATAATAAGAATGCATAAACCATAATAATCTTAAATTACAAGATATTTTAGCAATTAAATGTCAAGGAAATTCATTGCACCGAAATTCCATTAAAAAAATATTCTATAAATAACAATAATTTAATCGTAATAGGATGGGGGCGAGTGGGACCGGGAAGGGGGGAGGGGGGATCGCTATTGTAAATAAATTATAAGTGACTGTCTAAAAGTATGTTTTTCGTAAATACTGTTATTTACGTTTTAGCAAGGAAATGATTTTGAAATCGTATCTCTCTTCATTATTAAATAGTTGGGGGAAATTGGCGAAGATGAAATATTGTATAGAAATTATAAAATATCATCGAACTCTTATTCCTAAGAGATAATATTTTGCAAAAAGTTCCTTTTTCGCCCATTAACGTTGAAGTTGAACACTGCAAATTTCTAATACGATTCGACATTACCCTTGCAAATCGGGATTCTGATATTTCAGTTGAAGTTTCCTCGTTGTACAATGCTTTCTCTATTAATCTAACTTGAAATTGAAAAGAAGTATTTGAAAATATCTGAAAAATTGTACAATTAAAATTCGATCTCGATATGCTTCGATACACATGACCTTTACGATAATTCTACTTTTATTTTAATATTATCATTAGAGTACTATTAAGAGTAGAAAATTAATTTTCAATAAATTAACGTAACCCAAACACATAAATTAACTCAAAAATTTGATCCTTGCAACACTACAATATACCGAAATTTTATTTATATATATACATATATAAAATTTTTTTTGCTTGCTTGTATAATTATTGTATTCCTCTAATTTTGACGATAAATTAACATTACACGTCAATATATCGGTGTGTTCGTGAACAGTGCAAAGAAAAAAGATCATTTAATTATTCTTAAAGAACAATTAAAAAATGTTAAATATAGTTATAAATCACGAAGGGCAAAATATGTTTGCAGAGAGGAAAATTTTAAGAATCAGTAAGAAAATTCATAGCTTAAAATATGACATGAAAAATTGAAATCTGTACATTGAGTTTTATAATATTGTTAATTTTAAATGTCATTAGTTTTGTTATATTAGTAGGGATACATGTTTTTAATTAGAGAAAATTTTCGATCCGTTAAATTTATTGGAATGATGAATGTAAAGAAATCATGGTTATAGCATAAGAATCAAGTTGTCATATTCACTTTGCTACGAATATCTTATTTTATGCAAACTAGATTGGCTTGATTTCTTCGTCTAATATTTATTTTCCTTTCCTTTCATTTTCAACGAAAGGATCTTCTGAATATTTTAGGAATTTCATACAAAACTCGAGAAATAAAAAAAAAGTTGTCACTCATGCAAGACAAAATAATAGATAATAGAAAGCCAATTGATTATTACAAGTGGAGAAAAACATTGTCGACAAAATAAATGGAATATCCATTAGGTGATGGCTCGCTTTCAATGAATTTTCATCAAATCATCAAAATATTCTCTTTTCACTCATTTTGAAATGAGGGAAAAGGTCGTTTGTTTTCAGTATACTGTCGCTGTATATACGTTCAGCTCGGTAACTCGAGATAATCTGCCAAAGATATGCGATTGTATATTGTGTGTGTATACATAAGTGAAAAAAGTGCGAGATGTATGGTAAAGTATGAATGTGGATCAATGTTTAAAAAAAAATCGCAAGGACTTTTCAACGTAAAGTAAGATGCGTCTTTCCTTTATTCTATCATCGAGTTATCGCGTGGCTTGCCGAATCGGTAAATTTTTCATTGCAGATAAAATTACGGAATAGCGGACTCACGGCCGTAAAATGCATGATAAAATATTTAGAACTTTTGTGCAAATATGTAATTTAAATCCGCGCCGTTCAATATCATAGGGAACACGTTGCATAATTAGAGCTCGACGAGTAAATTCTCTTGTAACTACCTATCACAGTAGTTTAGGGAGCCTCTCTACCAAGCATATATTCATGTATTTTGTATGTAAGCTTCGCCACAACGAGATGATGCCGTACTTTACGATTCCAATTAAAGTTTGTATTTTCATTGAGATTCGCGTGAGCTGAAAAAAAAAAAAAGTAATGAAATTTTCCATACATAATTATTTTTATTTCCTCCTAATTATAAGGTTACAAGCGAGAGTAGTGGAATAAAAATGTTTTTATTAGCAATTATACGGTAAATTGTTTTGTAATTAAAATACCTTCCTCGTGTTAACGTTGCATCGAGTATTGTGCGTTTCTTCTATAATTACAATATTATGTAAAAAGAAAGAGAGAGGGAGGGGAAGAGAGAAAAAAACAACAGATAATTCAAAGCTCTGCTGATATATATGTATATATAATGCTATCGATCAGTCCTATAAATAATTGTCGTAAATAAGGTAATAATCGTCGGTCACAATTAACGCACGTCAAAAAAATATTCTCTGAAAATCTTTGTGTTCCCCTTTCTTACAATCGGCCACGTTTAAATTAATTTAATTTTCCGAGGCTCTGTGTACTTTGTCATAAGCTTAATCGCCGGCGAACATAAACACGACGCATTTATTACAAAATAAAAGATCCATCGAACGTCTTCATAATGTCAGCTTACATCGGCAAAGCATTTATTTGCAAACTAAAAACGTATGTCGCCAGATTATCACTAGATGATATTACCGAAATGTGGCTTTTTCAGTGTATGGAATATAGTCTGTAGATTAAGTTACTGTAATTACCTTCTTTTGTACCTTTTCGAACATGGCAGGTTTTGAAATTAGATGCCATCGCGTGTAGCATAACGCAATTTTAAAATCAAGTGTAGAAACAATATCCTCTCTGGCGCATTCCCAGCAAGCTCAGACAAAGTTTCGTCTCGCATCTTCAGTTTCGCTTCACGCTTCATCTCGTCCAATCTCTCTCTCTCTCTCTCACTGTCTGTCTCGTACGCGAGGTGCACGAATGACCTGTAAGTTTCTTTCTCGACTCTCGCTGCAACTTCTCTGTTTCTCCCTGTCCCTTCTGCCTCTCGTAATTTATCGCATGTATTTTGCAAACAAAAAGTTAATATCTTTATAGCAGCAAGTGTTGAGCAACGAAACGATCAGCGCCGAGTCGCTGATTAGCCCTTCCCGACCACCGATTCCCCTCCACATTGTCCCCGCATTTCTCCACATTATTACAACGAACGCTTCAACCCCCCCATCCCACCCCACCCCACCCCAACGACAATCCCGCCAAATACATTTCCATCGTATCCGGAAGATGCCACTAGCTGTGGCATTTTATTTTTGAGTCATCGGGGCAAAAGTGGGCTCGGCACACAGCAATGCGCTCAGACGCATTGCCGGCCAACTCCCGCTCACGTCCTACTCCTACTATTTAACGGGATTCGGTTTCGGCTGTCACGGCATAACG
>JAPYYT010003231.1:0-26939 GCA_030522565.1 Ceratosolen corneri | reverse complement strand
ATATGTTCGGGTAACTGACCCGATGCTGAGCTCTCTCAAGGTGGTGTGGGAGAGGGATAGCAGGGTAGAAGGAATAAAGTTTTAGAAATCGAATGTAAAGTTGTAGAAGGGTGTTTATTGGAAAGAGACGAAGATTCTAATGCGCTCTTTGTCTTGAGTAATATGTTGCTTGCAGTCGCAATATTCAGGCGTCAATTTAATATTGCTGTATTTACGGTATTAATTATTCTAGTCTAATAATCTATTTTAATAATAAAGTCTAATAGATATTCCGTTTCTTTTGGGATTTGACGAATAATCGCCTCCCAGTCATCTCCAGGCGGAGTGCTGATCATCAAAATCATCACAGTCTCTAACTATGCTGATTAAGTATTGACTTGAAGCCTCGGATCGCCCGCAGTCAGAAGTTGTTTAAGGCCAGTGTCCCTTACACCTCAAGAAGGGTTGTTGGGACCAGTATGGTTTTCCTTATACCTATGTATCTATTTTTACGCAATTCTTGGGTTCGAATTGTCCAGTTGCAACAGGCTGTAAGGGGCGTTTGGGGTGGAGTACCCGGCGTAGGCCCGGTTACGCGGGTTGGCTCCTGTCCTGCTGTTGGCAATCCTGGGAGACTAGTGATCTTCACTATGGAATAGAAGTGACCTTCTTTCGTGTCACAACACTCTCCGGACCACCAATCTGTGTTTCAGTCACCGACCTGATGGACTCAGCCCCATCTCTGCTCCGGGAATGCTCCACTGGAATGCCCACTAGACCTCTTCAGGACAAAAATTTATCGGTCCTTGTGACACTTGGTAAAAGCCTCCTGGCCTCCTTCTCCACTCCAGCAGCCTCTGCAGCTGTTGGGCCCTGACCACGGGATCCGGAGTCCTCCTCGGCACTGGATGGAGCCTTCTTTGAGCTAACAAGCCTCCGAGAGCGAGGAGCGGGCTTCCGTGATCGGGACGTGGATGGAGAAATTCACCTGGTGGACTTTGGGTTTACTCGGCGTCTGGAGCATTTCTCCGTCAGGGCAAGAGAACAAGGCCCAAAGATGGCCCGATTCCTACAAATTCTTGTTCTTTTCATTGGGCTGCATTGGAATCTGTCCGGCCTAAGATCATTGTCGAATCTGTCCGTGAGTATGTATCTGTTATGTTTAATTTTGATAAATTTTTTAACGCATTTAGCCAAGCTCTCTCTCTCTTAGTTCGGCTCGCAGTAACTCATCCCAATAGTACATCTCTACGCTGTTGTAACAACATTCTCGCTTTGATCTCTACAGAGGATACCAAACCTTTGATGCTCAACAAAAAAAAAAATACAGACAATTTCAAATATTTATTCTATTGTAGTTAGTTGCTACAGAATTTGTACTTGTTATTTTAAACATAAAACAGTATTTTAGTGGGAAACCATTTCAAAGCTAAGCTATGGGTTTTCTCAATCGTCCAGTGTTAGATAATAAAGCCTTGGTGGTCACTCTCGTTCAAAGTCTTAAGATCTTTTAAGTTCGTAATGTGTCATTTTATTAATGAAAAAGAGCTCGCACAGCGATTGCTTGTAAGTTGATAATGGAGCAGCTTCTTGCCATAAATGATTGTTGTTGAGTAAAACAGCACTTTGTTACTTGGCTCTGAGCCGTAGTTATGAATGAGAAGTCTAGCCCTGCGTTTACAAAGAGGCGAATACTTTGTTCATTAATTGGTGTTCTTGCCTCTACGGGAGCCGTGGCTAGAAATTGAATTTCAACAAATATTGGTTTTTATATCATTAATTGCACCCTTCACCTATTTTATAAAGCCGTACTGCTCCTCGAAGCAATACTGAGTTGTCCATATCAGCATATGCGATAAGGTATGATGTCTTCTTTTGCGGAGGTCACAACCCTTTCTAATGCGGCAATTGCTTGTATGTTCTCTTATATAAGTATTGGACGAATCTCTATTTTACGTACAAATTCCTTTACCTCAACTGCCAAACAAAAGCTCTTTGATATTAATTCATGCTTGCAGTGGGTGTATTTTATTGCAGCACTTGCACATTTGTCTTTATTTTTTCTCTTCTTCATGTTCCAATAGTCGAGGGGGTGCCATATTAGCTGATGATTTCCAATCTTTTACAACCTTGGCGGTGTGGATCTTTTGTTCCTTTTTTTATGGACATCTCCCTCGTGATCTGGGAACTCGTTTGAACTTTGAGAAACTTCAATATTGGGTGCCACTACCTTTTCCCTTTCTAGCCTCAACTGATAATCAAATAATTCAGAAATAAGATGCACTATTATGATGTCCTTTAAATCATGTTTCTTTTCCTCTTGGCACAACCTGTTGTAAGTCTCTCTAGCTGTTCTCAGCAGATCTCTTGCTTGCTGGTTCCTAATGGATCTTTAATGTTCCTTCGAAAAATGCTTCAGATACGTTGGAGGCTTCCTGACTCTTGGAATTGTTGTAGTTTTCCATCAATAGATTCCAGCAAACACATAGAGAATCCCTTTACATGCCCCTCTTAGGAGTTCATCATCACTCAGTCCCTCTCTTTCTTGTAAAGTTTATATTTATTTGACACTTGTGAAGTTGTTTTTGAAACTAGTCCATATTTTGTTTAATTACCATTAAATTTATTGTATGATCGTTTCTGGCAAACGAATTGGCTTGTTTTTCCTTTCAACTTTGATTTGACTAGTAGGTTGATCATAGTCTTGCTTGTTCTTTATGCTCTTAATTCAATCTCTATTATATCTTTTATGTGGTATTGGTGGACAATCAGCTCAGCTGCCCATGATTTTATTAGTCTCTCTTGTTCTGCTACAAAGATTTGCGTTCTGTCAGGTCTAAATTCTGAAACTTCTTCTCCCAACTTTCCGATAATTTCAGACGCAATTCTCGTAGTTTCTATTACTCACTTGAAATATGCAACAGGCTCCACAAGGTATCACGTGCCGTTCAATTATACGTTAAACGCCGTGGCAGTCTTTTGTCCAGTAATTTATGTGTATTTGTCGCCAGTTGCTTTAATTCTGCTTTTATTTTTATTTTTATGTATATTTAATTCTGCTTCAATTCTCCTGCTTTACCCTCATCTATTCGCTGAACCACGCTTGCAATCTATGCAGCGTTAAAAAGTTGGCGCATAAAGGGAGATAGACGCTGTTGGTGGACTCGTGTTGATGCAGCGCTTAAACGCAAATTGAACTCCGCACATTCGGGATTTCGTTATGTAACATGCAGCGACTTATGATGATACCGAACACTGATGTTTGAGAATCTCTCATTTGATGGTGAGACTTCTGTAATTTTCAATCTCGAAACTATTTTAAAGAGAGCACGATCTCTAGGAGAATTCTGAATTCTCTTGCAGTTTAGTTTTGAGTAGGAGCGGTCATCTTGGTCAAGTTTTTGAGAGCGGGAAGTTTTGCTGATGGTGATGCCAAATAATATCAGCACCCCATTTGAAGGAGGAGGGCAATGTGCCGGAGGTGAAGTGGTGGCGGAGCTTAGGGACGTCGAGCCACAGCCCGTGCAATTGCCCGGACGTCATGAGGCCTGGATGGATGGCTTTTTCATGAATTCCAATTATGCCAAGATTCAATTGCGTTAAGAAAATGTCACAAAGTTTGGCAACAATGCTGTTATGCCTAGAAGGTCTTGTCCGTTGCTTTTTACTAGGCTCGTAGGCTCGTATTAGGCCTAAACTCTTTCGAGTAAAGAGAGTCTCGGCTCTAAGAGAGCGGTCATTAAAGAGAGAGAACTCGATGTACTTTATGATCATATTCGCAGACGTTTTAGACATATCAGGCAATCATAAACATATTGAATATTTTCAAAGGAATTTGCAAAGGAAGAGGTAGTAAAGAGGCTCGAGAAACCAACGGAATCTCGAACAATAGATAAACATATATTCGTCGTCATATCCGTCGTACATCTACATTAATAGGAAATATGGTTAATTTATCGACTAAAGAAATATTTCATTGAAAACAAAAACGTTTCATCCTGTTTTTCAGACATAAATTTGTATTTAATCTTTATATACGGCACTTAATGTGTGTGACAAACATTATATTTTCGTTGAAATATACTGTATTCTTTAGCTCAACCATACCGTTGTTATCGGTATCTTACACTGATATCGGCACATAAACTATGAATAAAAATTATTCTGCACTTTGATTGTTAAAAACCTTCTATTATTTCTCTATCGCTAAGAGTTTTGGCGCATGTAAGCGTGATATTATTTTAAAATAAATTTAATTGTGGTTTGATTTTAAACTATGAATAACGAGGTGAAATTGGCTATGGTAGCAGCAACAGAGAAATATAATGTAAGGATCACGTGAAATAATATGTATTTCAATACAAATGTTTAAAAAATTAAAAGACTTTTAAAAGCACATGAACACCGTAGAGTATTGTATTTGTGTAGTCGTATGACGATGCTAATATTTCATTTTCAAAGTGAGTGTTGAATAGTATTTATATAAATATAAAAATAATGTAGCTAAATCAGTAAATGAGTACTTAAAGACGTAAATTTATTGAATCACATGGCTTTTGATGAACTTGGAAGGAAAGTTATGCAATCACTAACACAGGTTAAAGTATTATTCCTTAATTCAAAAATTACGCAAATTTAGAGGTTGTTTTTTTCACGTAATTACTTAGAAACAATTTTTAAAATACTTTCTTGTATTTCTTCAATCGATATAATTCATATTAATATATTCATGCATATATACAGACTGTAATGTACTATACGAGCTCCGCCCTCGTGTGTGCGTATATCAATAGCTTATATTATATTTATATATATATATATATATATATATATATATATATATATATATGTATGTATTGAGAGAGAGAGAGGTGTAGGGACAATGCAAGCTTGGGAGTCGATAAAACAAATTAAAAAAAATAATAGATTTTCACTAAGCGACCTTCCGAAATCCCGGGCAATTACAGTAAAGTATTTTGAATCTTCGCAGCCTGAAAATAAGTCATTTATCGCAAAATAATGAAACGGTCCTATTGAAAGCAATGAAAGCAGCCTTGTTCCTTCAAACCTCCAGTTCCCATTTCCCCTCGGTCTTCTATCCCCCCACCCACCATCACCCTCCGTGGGGGGAGGGTGGGGCACCAGCCCTACACCCGCCGACGATGTCGTACTAGCGAGGCAAATCGCGGCAAGATGTACTAGCCGTTCGCTGGACATCGTTAAGCTTCCTTCTAGAGCCGAGAAGGAAAAATGACATCGGCGCTATCTAACCTCCACGGCCGCTCCGGGAATCGCCAATAAACTTTTCAATTGCTCGCCTTACCTTCCGTAGGGACCGCCGAGGCATCCGCCCCCGCGAGCCACACGTATCGCACCTGTAACCCACTTACATTTAATGGCCCCCTAACTGAAAAGAGGCGCGATACGCGAGCCCTCTCCTATTCTCAAGCACGCGTGTCACTTCTCCGAAACGCCCATCAATTATATCGGCCAGACGATAAACTTGGCCGCCACGGATATTCTTATTAGCGAGCGCCTACCGCCCTCGAGCACTGCTTGCAAACGTGGATATTCGAGGATTGGAAATCGGGGCCGATAAGAGGGCCCGCTCGGTGCCGCGTGACAAGGACACGAGATGCCAACTCAACGGCATTATTGGTATTGTGGGCGGGCCCGGTCGCTCCCGAGACAACGAGCGCATATTCTATTCTCCCGTGCTTTCCTCGACCATTCGGTTGGCCTGCATTTCACGTACCTTCACCTCGATATGATAATACAAGCGATTACGTTCGACAATGCTTTACGCCTTTTCTTAAGGGCGCCGCGACCCTGCTCATGCCAAAAGGCAAACTTATTTCCTCCTCGCAACAACCTTTATCGACTCGACTTTGCATTATTATTAAAGGCGTCGCAAGCTCTCCCCTCCTCTCCTGTGTCCAAGTTAGAGTAGCGAGAGGCGAGAGGCGAGGAGCTCCAAACACGTCCGCTCGAGGACTGGAGATTAAGCTGGAGTGGAGGTATCGGCTGCCGAATTCGTTAGCAATGAGGCGCGTAAAGCCGAGAGCGAAAATATCGATCGCTAGGGGCCGTGGGAATTGGTGGAGAGGAACGGAAGAGGCGAGGATAAAGCGATGGGAAAAACATCCGGCGGCTGCGGAAACTGTCGTACGTCGGGTTTTCGGTCGGCCAGTGGTGTCGCGAGAGTAACCGAGTCCACGAATTCGGGGGACGCAAAAAAAAATTCACTGCCCACGCTCGCAGAGGATAAATCAGCGCCTCATTATGTGTCCTTTCGGTCGTTATTGCGAGACAGACGATGCATCTTCGGCGATTTTCACGGTTTTAGTAGCGCGATTGTTATCTCTGGTTGACTTGGCGTGGATGCCAATGAAAATGACGTGAACCCGATATGTAGATGTGAGGTGAGGGAAGGCCGAGTATAATAATAATAACAGTTCCCGGTCGTAGGAGGACTGCATGATGCATGATTAAGCTGTTTTCTTAGAGGACGTGCAATATATATAGATCTCGATCAGGAGTGTGTGCATTGTGTGGCCGAGTACAATAATAATCCCGTTTAAACAATGTGCGAGCGAGGCTCGATGAGATTGTCATGATATTATCTGCTTGGCGTAGTAAACATGGCCACTTGGCGGTTTTATGTACCCGTGGAGGAAACTTGCCGGTGATATTTGTGATTGTGACACAGCGGTGCTTGGCACTCGGTATATTAGCCGACGACGTGCGACGATCACGCGTGCGAAATGCTGCCGAGGAATGCTCGAGAGTGAGATCATTATTGGTATTTACGTGAATTATTTGCCGACTTATTTGTTAGGTGGGTGGGGTGGGGGGAGGGAATTTATGTCTACATTGCTGTAGATAATATTGTTGAGAGCATCATGATAATTAAATCAGAGCTGAGCTATAAAGGATTTAGTGGTTTGCCTGTATATTTTCTCGAGCGGGGATCGATAAGTTTATATTGTAGTTCATTATATCTTATGGCTTTGGGTAAATGGGAAATATTAGCAGCCGATTTATCTATCGAGAGTACTACTTCCAATTGAGCCAGTTGTTTATATTGTTGAAAGTCGGCAGGCGCATTGCTTTACGCAATTGTTGGAGATGCATCGAGAGATGGAAGGGAAAAAATGTTAGCCAATTCGATGAGATTATTATGTAAAATATAAAATTTGCCTTCGTATTGTCTGTGAAATGGATATACTTTTATATTGGATTTTATCAACTGGGAAACAAAAGTTCCATTACGCTGCCATTACAAGTGCAATGTGGGCTTATGCGATATTTACGATAAAGGCTCGCAACAGTTATTTTTGAAAAATTTAAACTTCCCCCCAATTACATTTATTATAAACATTTCGATGCGTGAATAATTTCTTGTCACAATATCACTGGAAATTGCATTAAGAGCTACAATGTGGGAATGCAGACACTTGGAGTACGGGAAGCCAGGAGTTGACGTTTAGAGCCTAATTATATTGAACTGAGTCGAAGATTTCGTTCTACACAGTGTGGGGCAAAGAGATCATGGGAAGAGATCCGGCTATAAAAGTTTATAAACATAATGATTTGCCGTCAGCTGGAGTGTGTTTCAGTGCGGACGGCTTGTCTTGAACTCGGAATCTCCGCTAGAAAATACCTCGAAAATGCCAACTTATTTCAATTAAGCCGCTCGCTATTACCAAGCACATGGTCTTGGACACGATCGCCGATAATCCAAATCACAATTAAGATGTCGCAGAATCTCGTCCCGCAAATCAATCACTCGTTAGAAAATTAAAAATAGTAGCCATTTTTCCAGAATCGCAGTGGCGGGGAATTGAAGCGGGCGCTCGGCTCGTTTAATTAAAAGTAAAAGCGACGAGGCGGCCATTCAGCGAGCGAGTTCTCAAAGCGAAGATGTCGCTTCGTGTGTCGTATATCCCAAACGCTCAAAGATAAATCGCGCATATTTGCTGAAAGTTGACGGGGAAAAGAAGGGAGGAAGCGCAACGAAAGAAGAAATCCCGCACAAATCGCTGCGCTCTTAACTCGCCAAAAGCAAATATTTATAGAGAGCGCTTTATCAGCGGCTCGTTCGCTCCCCCTCCGCGATATTGAAACGTGCGCGCCCTCCCGAGCCAACGGCACTCTCCCACTCCCACCTCCCACCTCCCACCTCCCACGGCCCCCGGTCTCGCCCTTCGGCATATAAAAATCATCGCGACACTTTTTCAACTCGAGCGCGCATTTGTCTTTCCGCGCGAGCGTCGTTACGGCTTACGCGGCCTTCTTTTTGCCCAGCTGATTAAATAATGCGAACCTCCTGGCCGCGTACGCTTCTCTTTTTATCAGAAGGCAATAGTTGTCGAGGAGGCGGAGGTGCCTATTACCGTCTGCGATCAATGGGATTGGAGGTGTTGCCTCGATTAGAGCAGATTTAAGTAGATTAGGCAGTGCTGTTGGGAGGCCTCGGGTGGACCTGGGTTGACAAACCTGGGTTGACAAATGACGGACATTTGATTGCCACCGCGATTCAACGGCTAAGCGGTAACAAACTTTATGGCTACTGATATTCAGTCAGGCAGCAGATGAGCTGTGCAAAATTATTACAGTCCAACTTCGTTTCGACAAAGTTTCGGGATCAGTAGGAGGGCCTCGTTAATATTATTGAAGCTGAAGAGTGTCGATGAATTTTTCCGTGCCCGCAGCTCGGATCTCATCTTCTTTGGGAGTGGGGGGGGGGAGCGGGGGGAGGGCTCAAGCCGCTGGATTACAAACTAATTAAATAAAGCGCGGCGAATGACTTTGGATTCATAGAACGAGTAGATTGAAAGTCAAGTACATGGGATGAGAATGAGTGTGTGTAGCGTAGGCGAGCGATCGCGTAAAGGAAAACAAATTGCCAGCTACTAATGGACGGGAGATAGTGAGTGAGGAAAAAAGTCGACGAATTTCAAAACGAAACGCGCAATTTTATTCCCTCGACTATGTTCCTTTGGTGTAATATAAAAAATGTATAAATTTTATTGTGAAACGCTGTCCGCTTTGTCGATGAACAGTGATTGTTATTACAGAAATTATAATATCCACGGAGCATTAAATCCCGTCAAATACATTTGACATATCAAATGAAAAATTTTTTTTGGCTTTTTGCTTCTTTTTTTAAGTAAAATAACGATCGTAAATTGTTTGCGGTATTTGGTTTTAAATTATTGTTTGTCGCAAAATATATGTTGGTGAAGCAATTGTTTGCCAGGGAATAATACAATAATTTATTATTTTTGAAAAAATTCGTAGCGCTGCCCGATTATAAATTAAAATACGCATACAACGCGCATTTATGGCGCACTTGGCGTAGAAGAACGTGTACTACCATATTACTCCAAAACAAAAATTAACCAAACAATTTTACCAAATGATAAGCTATCACAACTACTTGAAACATATAAAATAAATTATTTTAATCTAAGAAACGCAATAAAAAATTATATACATAACCAAATACGTACAATAATACAAATAATACAAATAATACAAATACATTTACATATATATTATATATATGTATATATATATATGTATGTATCTGACCAGATTAAGTATGTAAATAAAATTAATCATCTGTATCAATTTCTCAGAGCGATATATAATTAAAAATCCTAAGATATCGATGTTGAATAATAACAGTTATTTATTATTATTACTTATTATTATTATTTGTTATTATTATTGTTATTATTATTATTAAGTTTATTATAAAGGCTTTGGAGAAGTTTACTTGAAAGCTGGGGCGGAGAAAATAAAGCGAGGAGAATCGTTGGCTGTTAAAATATTACGTGTAAACGTATTGAGGAGTAATTTATGCCACGATCAAGGCATTCTGTCTAATTGAAATTTATCAAAATTCAATAAACAAGCTAACTAACAATTTCTTATTGTCGAGTGAACATATCGAAGGGACCACAAAGCCAATGGGAATAAATATTATGCTATCGGGATACTTTGGTACATTAATTATTTACACGCTTAGAATCTAATTGAAGCCGCTATCGTAAAATTGACGAACAATTGCAGCGCTCATTACCCAATCTCGGATTCTCAATTCATTTCCAATCGTAAAGAAGACATCCACGTTTGTAGAGTCAATTTCATATGAGATTGCTAACGAAGGGCTTGGGAGAAAGCATTGCACCGCCTCGTGCTTGCATCAATCGAGCCTTATTTCGCTCCCCCCCCCCACCCCAAAAAAAAAAGGAGCCAAACGTAAAAAGTGGCGGACAAACGACGTACCACCAATCATCCCGACAAGGATTCCCAACGATCAACGTCGCTCCAAGCATCGGCCTGCCTTTCACTCGGCGTCCCGCGCTCTCGATTTCCAAGCGAAAAAGCGGCCTCGGCGCTCCTACGAGAGCGAAAGCCCGCATCGTTGCATCGGAAAGTCCCTCGCCTAGTTTGAGGGGGGGCGGCGGCGGCGGGGGGAAGGGGGTGGGGTGGAGGGGTCGGACGGCCGGGAGTGCGATGGCCTCGGCCAGTATCTCGTGGCCGCGAGTGAAAGTCCGCGAGAAGCTCCCCGAAGCCGCCGCTACTAGACCGCGATCCCGTTCTTCCGACCTCTTTGAGCTTCCCGGCCCTCCCTCCCCCTCCAACCATCTATCTCGAGGAGTCCAATCCCTATTTCTATCTCGTGCCCCCGCCGTTTTCACCTCTGGAAATGCACGCCGCGGCCTTCCCGAGCCTCGGGCTTACTCCACGCGCATGCATAATTAACCTGAGCCAACTCGGCATTCCCCAGATCCCTTGGAATAATGATTTCGAGCGGGCCGGCAGTTAATTTAAGTACAGGCTTAACCTTGGCTATGCACTCCCCAAGAATTAATTGTGAAACGCGACGACGAGACGCTAGTCGCTCCAGCGGCCATCGAAGCTCAGCCGAATTCGCGCGACTGGAATTGCGAGGATACGCCCCCCACCTCAGAACCACACGCACCCTCCCAATAATCGCACGAAATTCCCATTCCATAATAACAATAACAATAACAATAACAATGACAAATTTCTGCTCTCCTTATTGAGTTAAGGGGCAATGTTAAGGCCGAGTGCGATTCCCACTTATCCCTCCCTAGATTCCAAGCAATTGAACGACTTGGCCTTTGGATAATATTACAATTTGATATTGCAAAAAAAAAAGTAGCTGCCACGAATTCTCATATACCCCGGCATTATTATGGCATATTCCGTTTGGCTTCCACTAAACATAAGCGCCAGTCCGACTGCCAGGGACTAATCCAACAAATTATAATGTTAATTACCGAGTGCTACTCCAATCCATACGGCATCGCCCAACTTTAACGTTAAAATCAAAGTTTCAACGAACTCGTGGAGAAAATCCTCGAGCATCTGCGATTAAACGACGCGGCATTAACGAAAATTCAGACCCGAGTGCAACGTGCATCTCCTCTTTCCTCGGAAGAGCCGAACCTCGGATACGAATGCCAGCCACTCGGCGTCTCGGCTTTCTCCTATGCCAAGGATGCGCGTTCCTTTCTCCCCGAGCGATGAGAAATATCCAATTGGGCGGCATCATCCTCCTCGGCAGCATCCTCGACGGCATTTTTCGCGTTGGGCGTACTCGCCGAGGGCAGAAGGGCATCGGTGGCTTGGCCGAGGGGAGGCAAGACGAGGCCGCGAGGGAGCGACGACGACGAAGACGACGACGACGACGACGACGACGACGACGACAACGATGACGACGACGACGATGGCTCGTGTGATGACGCTCGGAATGCTAAATTTAAAGCGAGAAAGGCAACGTTCGGGGCGTCGAATTAAAGGAAAGTGCGAGAGTGACGGCGAGTTCCTTTTTTCTAAAATACAAGTCGCTTGGCGACTACGGCAATTTATGCGTCAAAACTCGCTGCTTAGCATTAAACGGGCTTCGATACGGCTTTTGCGCTGCGGCGTTCACGGCTTTTGTTAAATGTGACGAATAAATATAAACGGCTTTTTAATTACGCCCCGCGAGACTAGAGAAAAAGAGCGAGGCGGGAAATTAATTTGACAGAATTGCTTCCCTCGCATTCATTGTACGCAGCTATTTTTATTACTTATTCTAAAATTACATTGTGCTGCATAAGTGCAGCCATTCTGCTTCTATGCGCCGATATTTTTGTGTGCACCGTAGTGGCTGGGAAGAGAATTATTTCGCCGAATGGCCGCTTCAATATTCGAAAGCGCGTATTTGGTGAAATTATTTATCGGATTAATAAAAGCGTTTAAGCCACGCTCCCGGAAAGAGTTGCGTCAAATGCTTTTTCCTCAGAGTTACGTTTTGCTCACTTTTTTTCACTGCCGCGGCTCTTTCATTGTGCAGCGATAATTTAAGAAATAGAAGGTTATTACAGCTTACGTAACGAACTATATAATTATTAACTACTTTTCCATGTGGCAGCTTACGTAACGAGAAACGCCAATTTCTTCGTGCATTAATCCTGCCCTGCGACTAATTCCTAATAAAAGTCTCCGGACAAACCTTGAGGATAATGGAACTGTCGGGCATTATAAAAAGAGACAACAGCTGATTAACTTTGATAAATAAATAAAGCCTAGGAATAGGCCAAACGTTGCCGAAACTTAATCAAGGAAATCAGCTTAGAAACAGCAGCAACCGGTCTCGGGAAATCATTGGTTGTAGAAAGGGAAAAGTTTCGACTAGGAAGAAGCACTTTATGCTCGCTAAAAAGTGCGGAAGCTCGCAAAGCAATGGAGCATCAAATTAGAAAACTAGAACTCGAGAGAATTCCGGACTTGTGTGTCGACGTCACGAGATGCAACAAAAGTCAACCAAGCCGCTTCTGCCATTACTCTTGAGCATTCTAAACCAATGAATTTATATATACAAATATATACATACATATATATATATATATGACTTGCGAGCCACTATCCGTTGGAAAATCCATGTTGTTAAGCAGCTAAAATCTCCTGCCACTGCCGCACTCTTCCCTCACACTTTTCTTCTCAATTATTTATCGGGAAATGGAAATGGTGGTTGAGAGGCAAAAAAAAAAAAAATTTTGCAAACTCAAGACTTTGATAAGTACAGCAAACGAAAGAAATTCGCATTCACTTAATACAACTAATGTATTATTATTGTTAGTGCGCGTGAATTGTAATTAACCAGCCGAAGGAATTTTTCTCGTTTTTTTTCTCTTTTTTAATCGTTCTCAATTAAAACTGCAACTAGACTAGGATTATTTTTAAAATAATGCATTCGAAGTTTCACTGTCCTAACATATGTGGCCCGACGTCTTGAGCTATCTGCTAAATAACAAAAAAATCAATCAATTCCCTCGATAATTTTGCACATAATTTATGCATTTAATAGAAATCGCTCAACACCAGGGCATAACGTAATGAGCCCAGCACTCGATCCAAATCTACAAGGCCGTGAATATTCAAGTACACTGCTGTGCAGCGATTGCGCAGCGTAGGTCGATTAACACATTAAATATCACACAGGGGAACGGCTAATTTCATCTAAAATTCGTGCGCGAATTACTTAGGTAATTACGGTGCGTATTTCACAAGAGGAGCACCAGAGCGAGAAAAAAGAGGGAGAGGGGGGGGAGAGGGGAGGGGGGGGGGGGGGGGGGGGGGGGGGGGGGGGGGGGGGGGGGGGGGGGGGGGGGGGGGGGGGGGGGGGGGGGGGAAGAAAGCGGAACAATCGGGGGCCCTGGCGAAGCGACACGATGACACGACGCAATCAAAAGTCACGAATTATCCGACATGCATAATGCATGCGCTCCCGCCACTTGCCCACCCCAACCCCCCCTCCCCAATCCCCACCCCCCCCATCCCCACGGGTCGGCACTTGGAGCGTCAAGCCCCGTCGACTACTGCAACGTTCACGTTTAACCTGAGCACGCGCGCCACGTGGATATCGATATACTTTCTGATGGTCGGGCGCACGTGTCTGCGTGTACGTACACGCGCGCCGAGTCGAGCGAGACGTGTAAATACGTGTCCGTGCTATTTACTCGGTGAACAAAGAATGTCGCGAGGAGACTTGGGGCCCCGCCCGCGGACGGGAAATACGTGCGATTCGCACGCCGAGAGTAAATGGAGCCAATTGGGCTCGGACGCGGAATCCTAATTCCGCGGACGGTGTCTTGGGAAGCTCGAGTTGCCTCTCGAATGACCAAACCCAATGACTCCTCGGCGCTTCCTCGGCGCTCGACCTCCAACTTATGGGGGGGTAAGGATGTCGACGGGCGGGGACGGAGAGGCTGACGTCGGCCGTGGAGGATAACTTCGAGGGTGATTGCGAGAAGCGAATGATTTCAGATTCATCGCTTAAGGAGCTTTGCCGATAGGTTAGTTTGGGTGCGTAACGTGCAAATCGTATGCACTGGGTATTAAGAAAATGATAGAAGAATAGAAGAAAAATGTCGGGGGACAACTAATACATTGGAGCGCTAAGTACGATATTTTAAGTGAATATCGGATTTAAGAAGCACCTTTATGGACGAACATCTTGCACAGCTCATTTACTTTGCACAACTATTCAATTAAATATTTATATAATTATGTAAATGCATTATCTGCGTATTATTATTAATCCAATCTATTGCAAATAATCAATAGCGACATGCAAACATGCATTGCATTACGAATTGATTAAAAAAAAACTTGGCGTCGCTCGATCACAGTAATTTGTCTACTCGAGATCCGCATACCTAATATTTTTCTTTCGTTAAACAATCATATTTATTAAATAATAATTTGTCGATACAAGTCTCCGCGTCTAATTGCTTTTTAGCGCCATTTCTCCTCTAACCATATCTAAGCTTGAGATTATACTTTTACGCTCGCAATCTCTTAGACGGCTTAATCGTGAAATATCGCTCTAAAAAAATTAACGGTAATTGACTCCCAATCGTCACGCGCATATATCAATGCGTGATAAAGTCACGATAATTACCGCGTCTATCTCTATAATTACGTACAGGCTAAAAACTTTCCGCCGCTCAATTCTTACGACTAGCAGGCACCCCGCGACAATACTCCCCCCCTCCCACGTCAAAATGGAAACGTGGCAGAAGCAAGCGAGAAGACGCACGATGAATATGGCAATACGAGTCCCTGCCCGAGCATTCACCATAAAACGGGAAAACTACTCATCGGCGATATTGGTCCTCGTCTAATCAGCCACCCACCCACCCGTCTCCCCTCCTCCTCCTCTCCGGCCGCCTCCTCCTCCCGCTGCGGCCGCCTCATCCGGGCGCCGCCGCCGTCGCCACGAGGCGGGACGCGTAGTCAGGTCGGGCCCCGGCGAATCTAGAAGAGAAGTCGAGTCGGAGCCCAGGGGGCGCGGCTCCACGGGGGCGAAACTAACGCGCTGACCGAGTGCTTTGGCGCCCGGGTGGTCCTAAGTAAAGCCAGGGGAGAGAGAAATTGGCGAGGCGCGTGCGGGTGGCTGGTAAGGTCGGCCGGGGTACTTTTCGTTGGCGACACCGCACGCCCGGGTTGTGGAAGGAGAGAGCCTAAATTCACGGAGTCGCGCATTAATGTCGATATTAGCTCCAGGGGGACCCCAGCCCAGATTAATTGCACGGCCCACCTCCGGCCTGCGCCATTAGCCCCAACTGCAAGAATTTATGAGACGCGCATCCACGGACCTTAACGCACACCGCTTTAAATTCATAATACGCACGACATAAAGGGACTTACTTTAGCCTCTAAGCTTGACGAATGAAGCGCGCTCACGCGCACGCGCACCCACGCATCCGAATAGATCGGCTATAAACTTGGACTTCACGCCCGAATGATAATGCCAGGCTTGTTTGGCGCTCGGGAGTACAGAGGTGAGGGAGAGGAGCGCTCGTGTAAACATGAGATGAGGGATTTTTGTAAAAATGGTGATCATTGGTGCGATGTTGGGGAGGTGTTGAATCGTAATTAATCAAATAGGAAAATCCTTCCGGACATACTGCTTTTTCAGCAATTAAAATTTGCAATAATTATTGGACGGATCGGGCAGCATTTTATCAATAAATTAAATTATTAATCATATTGAAATGAATGAATGAGACCAATTGCGAGTAATAATAGCATTGACATTTCAAACCAAATTGACTATAAATAGCCATAAATCTCTTTACTACCACTAAATCAAGATATATACATAGAATTCTAAGTGCAAACATTTGTACCATTTTTCAATATACGGCCTCGCCCATCTGTTTATCGGATATTAGCGTATACACATATATAAATATATAAATTAAATAATCAATTTATTTATTCGTGAGTGTACGTACATTGAGTTATTGGAATAGCAAATCATTTAATAACATAGGTCTTGTGTTTGGATTTTAATGTATATATCAGTGAAATAAGTTTAAAATGCGATTTGGGCCATTATCTTAGATAAGGATGAATTGTAGACTTATTTGTAAATTCAATTGCAAATGTGATTGTCGTAATGAGTAGCTGGATCGACTAGACAAAACCATCCCACATTGGACGAGGCTAATGAATACTAAAAACTAAAGAGGAGCCATCTATGTTTGTCATGTAGGGAACATTAAGCATGTAGGGAACGATGAGACAGAGGCGATGATTTTCTCAATTAATAAGCTTTAATGTTAAGATATTAAAGTCTGTCGATCAGATTACGTAAAATAGTAGGAGAGCAACCGAAGATCGCTGGATTCACGGAGCATAAGCTCTGGCATAGAATCTGTGCGTAAAAGTCATCAGGGGCAACCGGCATCCGCGGCATTCAACTAAGACGAATAATAATAATCGTCGTTGTCGCCGTTTTTGTCGTGGTCGTCGTCGTCGTCGTCGTCGTCGTCGTCGTCATCGTCGTCGTTCTCGTTGCGTACCCTCCCCCTACACGCTAACAATTCAATTCCTAACGCTAACAATATCAATTCCTCGATTCGTACGCTCTCTCTCTCTCTCTCTCTAAAACTCTTTCTACGAGAGAATCGGAGTAGGGGTGGGGGGGCCGAAGGAGGGAGAACGGGAATCGAGAGACAGGGACGAGGCCGTTGCTTGGCTCGTGACGTTTTCGCCGTCAACGTCGCTCTCTGCACTTTCATCCCCACCAGTGTGCGCTCGGCGATCGTCGTAGGTGGGGAGGGAGCGCCAAGAGGTAGCGGCTCTCGGCGTCGCCGGTGTCATTGCCTCGGCGCTCGGGGCGGCCAGTGACTCCATCACTGACCTAGTGCCGAGCGCAGCCGAGCCGCGGCGCCGAAGCCACCCGAGCCTACAGCCGTTGAACCCTGCGGCGCGCGCACCGAGCGACCGAGAGCGAGCGAGAGATACCGAGTGTGTACGCTCGCGCGCACGCGCGCGCGCGCCCGTGTGATTTCGTGTTTTTGGAGAGAGCGAGAGAGAGCGGGAGAGAGAGCGAGAGAGAGAGCGCGGAGGTAGCGGGTGGACGAGTCGATGCCGATGGCCGGGAGGCTCCGGGAGGTTGTGTGTGGGTGTGTGTGTGCGCGAGTGCGTGTTTTCGTGGCCCCGCCGTGGCTGTTGTCAAAACAGCCGCGTTGGAGTTACGGGAGCGATGAGGTAACGCGGCGGTGGAGTGGCTCTGGAGCGGCCGAAGCTCACTCCCTCGTGAAACCGCGTGCAAACATATTTTTGCGCAGCTGTTGTCTCGTTACTGACAAACATGTTTTTCACGCGTCGCCGCTCAAAAATTCTCGATTTAAATTCGGACCCAAATAAATGAGCTCGCAAGATCCGCGCGGGCCACCTTGTTTACGTAATTTTACAAGGCAAAAGGTGCTTTTATGGACATGGGCTAGACGTTTAATCTTCGCCTCAGCTTTTGCTTTTACCTTAAAGTATATACTCGATACTCGCCGAGCATGCAAACTTTCCTTTTTCCCTCGAAATAAGTTGCGCACAATGAGCGTTCTTGACAAAGTTTTATCCCATGGCTTTTTAAAAAGATCTTTTGTATGTAAAAAGAAAAGGCAAAAGCTTTCTTTTCCCGTACTAATTGCCCGGATTTCGCGCTCTCGTGTGTGTTTAATGCCATGCACTTTCAATTTAAAACACCCCATAAATATTTTTTACATCCATTTATCGATTTGAAAATGAGAGGATAATGCTGCCTCGGTAATGTGCGTGAAAAAACTATTGCCGTTGTTTCTCATGATCCAAGTAGTCTGTGCATTTCACCTAAATGGCAAAGTATACGAGCACTTTCATGCACCAACGTTTTTGCAATAATTAAACGACAAGTTACATTCGTTTTTACATTATTGTCTATATATATATATATATATTTTGTTTGAGACTAGTGAAAATAGTGAAAAAATTGAAAATTCCGTGTTTGGCGTGTGGCGAAAGTAATTGATTGAAGAAATAAGCTAATATATTCTTTTATAAACTTATAATATGTATCCTTTAAAGAGGATAATGAGGGCTATTTTTACAGAAATGCATATTTATAGAATGAACTTTGGAGGGATGACTACGGCCGAGCGGAATGCAGAATTTAATAAAAACTTGCAATCACTATAATTAACAAAAATTGTAACTTATATGCACGGTACTGTGGAATTGCTCACTCCATAATTTCCAATTGAGACTTGAATTCCTAGTTAAATGTCCTTTGTCCGTATTATCCCATGAGCTTTCATATTTTTCTCATTAACAAACGAATAATTGTTAGACTCATTGGGTCAACGATATTTAATCGCCTCTTATACGACATTGCCAATAATAATTAGATAACGCGTACCATAATGCACATGGCGTGTATTATTTAATTTCCGAAGATCCAAGCCAGATTGTCATACATCTTTAGAGCTCATAGTTTTGCAATAATTTTCGGGTGCGCGAATGCGAGAAAACATTTTGTCAAGTCGTCGCACATTATAACACATAAAGTCCTCGATCGTCGCAGCGACGATACGATCCGATCTAAACATCCAGATCAATTGAGCCTTGCATCAAAGGCCCAAACATTCCACTCCCTGGCTTCCCCGCCGAAATGCCAACATAAATGTCGGCGCCGATAATCACTCGGCAATTCGGGCACTGCGGAGACTCTCTCTCTCTCTCTCCTACTCTCAGATTCAATTATTGACTCGTCAAACGCTCCCACACCCCAAGGACACCAATTCCTCCGACTAATATTTTCACTTGTAAGCCTGCCGCTGTGAAATCAGAGAGAGGGAGGGGGAGAGGGGAAGTTTCGCTGCCCGAGCGCTTGTCGCCGCCAATACGGAAATCGATGTTCACGTGGGAAAGCCGCGCGCTGTCTCGTAATTTTTGTAAAGCCGCACACGAGGAAACGTCTCGTAATCACGGAAACGCCACACGAGAGAGATCGAACGAGAATTGAAAAGCTTTTCAGGCGGCCTCCAGCTCCACGAGTCTCGCGTCGCGCTCCGCTCGTTTGACGTTGCATTATTGACTCATCGATTGACTCATTCGATGATAATTATCGGCGCTTAAGCGACTTTTTATGCCTCTCTGCCTATTCTCTCCTTTCTTCCTTCGCAATTAATGGCCGGCTCGTTTGCTCGAAGCCAGTGCTTATTTTTCGCTCTAGCTTGCAGCTCACTCTAAACTACTCACTTAAAACTCCGTCCTCGCTATCTATTTATCCACAACTATTCCTTAAATTTCTATCAATTTCCAGTTGGCCTCGCTCACTTTAATGCGCCTCTCATTGATGATTTGTCTTACGCACTTTTCCTCCTATGATATGTTTTATATTCCTCCTCTTCTCTTCATTGTCCGTCGATACATTGTTTTGTTTATATTTTTGTTTATATTGAAATAGTAGGCGACGTATATATAGTATAAGACAACTAAGGAATCCATAATAAAAGTATTTGACGCTTGGGCTGAGTGCAATTCCGACTGAGATAACAACCGGAGGCTTGCATACTTAATAAATTATCGAGTGTAGCACTTTTATTTATCCGTCAACTCTCATTCACTACGAATTTTCCATTTTTTATTACAAAATTTTATCGTTATAAATACGATCTAATATCAGTCACAGTACGACGATCCTCCTTAGATTAGATCACCATTACAGTAGTTGGGGCTGAAAAATTTATAATAACTCCAAGAGTTAATCAACTATAAATAGAAGTTGTCTAATAGCTAAAAGTTACGATCCTTTAAACACACTATTTGCGTATATCCGTTTAAACTGAAACTTTCATTACCCCCGAAATAAACTTTGGCCTTATCATACGCCAACAGCCCAATAATACGAAAGAGCATTCAATGTAGTTGGCGCACAATGGCCGTAATAAGGCGCTTGAATAAGCCGTGGAGAAAGGTTTGGCTATGAATTTACATTCCAGCCGGCATGACGTTTCCAAATACTCGCTCGCCACATTCATACGCGCTCGGGGAGATCGATCACCTACGAGACGGGGCTCTCCAAAATTATCCACTCATCGCCAATCCGGCCCGTCGATCTCCCGTCTCTCTCTCTCTCTCGAAGCCTACGAGGCAACTGCAGAGCGAGCGGAGCTAGGAGGCGAGCAGCCGAGCAAAACAACGCGGGCGCACTTCTGAAAAGTCACGGTAAGAATAACGGAGGGACGCGTCAACGATCGGCACGTGCCCGGCCAAATGCAAAGCGAGCATTGGGGAAGAAAAGCGCGGGCACATTGACGTCCTCGCGAGACCAGATGCAACCAGACGAAACGCGGGGCGGAGCGGCGATGCGAAAAATATAAGCCGCCGCGCATAAAGAATTACAACCGATTGATGGAACGAGCGCTCACCCACTCTCTCCCTCTCTCTCTCACCCTCTCACCCCCGTTGATACGCGGAAGCTGGGTCGGATGGGAGCGATTTGGCCGCTCGTCTTTGGACGATCGATTTCTAGGCGCGCGACGCATCTCGCGATGCCAAACTTACATATTACATGGGCAGCCACTACTGGCTGCCGGAAGCTCCCAACGAGATGAAACGCACGCGTGCTCCGACGCTCCAGCCTTTCAGCCACAGTTTACTTTCAAGGTTTAATTGAAATCTTTGGCGCTCGCGTGTTTGCTCGTGCTACGGCTCTCCAATTAAACATTCGGCTCGCGTTTTAGGCCATATCAATGATCAATATTATAATCAATATTTATGTTGACTGGAGGCTCTTGAATAGAGCGCGGCGCTCCACTAATGATAAAGCCTATATCGTTTATATTCGTGCCCCGAGCCAGCACTTTCGAGATTATTTGGCTTCGCGCCTCGTAATTTTACGAAACGTTATCTTTTAAATAAACTTGTACCTTGACATGCTCGCGCCCCGGTAAACACGATACACCGTTACGAAGAGCAACATTACGACAAAAGTGGCTGATAGTCGATCGAGGCGACGAGCAATACGGAATAAGCGAGTGCACTACGTACGTGGAAGGTAATGTAAATGACAAAGCTCCGATGATACATTACATTAGAGGCCGTCGAACGTGCGACCTATTTTCACAGGGCCTACGAGCATAATGCCACTGGGGATTATTAAATTGATATAAGTCAGGGTGAGAAAGGGAGAAGAGCGCCGGTGTGGTGAAATCGAGGCCGCCGGAACTCATTTAAGGCTTACGGTCAATGTATGAATTTAAATTCATTCAGTGCTAAGAATGCAAGTATACGTTCGCCCCATACGATATAACGATTTAAGGCCGGAGGAATGTTTTGTCCACTCCCTTCTTCTACCCGCCTGTCCTACACACTTTTGTCATTAAGCGAAACTACGAGCCATTGCGCAAACGAACACTTTTTTTCCAAACCAGCCCAACTTTTCCAAGTGATCAAACATTTGCTCCACCGCCTGACTTTTATCTCTCTCTTGCACGCGCACCCACTCTCTCTCTCTCTCTCTCTCTCTCTCTCTCTCTCTCTCTCTCACGCACCTCCTACACCTCCTACTCCTTATCGACTTGGCGGGCGTCAAAGGCACGAGCTTATCGTCCGGCAGAGAGACACTCGGCATACGGTTATCGTCAAATTTTTCCAAATTCAATAGGGAAGCACGGCATTGCGATTTCCCATCCAATGAACGCGCCCACTTCCCACCCTCCCCCTCGCCAGTCAGCCAGCTTACAGTCATTATTGGCATGAAAAGTTTAAAATTGTTGATTGAACCAATATACTGCCTGAACGAGCTGTGAATTTAATTACATACGCGGCAGACATACTGGCAGGATTCTTTTTTTTTCTCTTCTCCTCTTACTTCTAATCGTGCGTTTTTAATTTTTTATACGCAATTTAACGGTCGACCTATCGAAATTACCCAAGCTGCCCGACCATTTATACTTTAACAATGCATTTCAAGCCAGAATTATGTCAGATGTATAAGGCAAATTGGTGAATAAAAAGTTCTCGCGTGACCCGCAATGCTTAATGGGCATAATTAATTATCTATGTGAGCGTGCGTGCGCCCCTTTTTTTCCATCGTGTTCGACCACTGATCGACCACCATTCATCCAAAACGATTCGCATTGCCCGTCCATCTGGCATGGCAGCAATGATAAGTTATGCGCAATAAAATTAATTAGTCTGGCATTGCTTTAAACATCACGAATTGCCGACCAAATGCCGAAGGGCAATTAATACTTTTCTCGTGGCCGATTTTCATTTCAAAAGCTCTGCATTATAGAGCAGCAGTTTCGTTGGAGAGAGAAAAAAAGCATCGACGTTGTCATGACCATTGACAATTAATAAGAGCGACTGGGCTGAGCACGTGACGATAAATGGGAGTGGAGAAACGTTTGACAAAATCATATACTTCGAGGTCGTTGAGCCCAGCCGATTTTGTCGAGAATTTTGCATTTAGATAACTTTACAGATTCAATGACACTCTTCCTATTAGCATTGACTGCCGGCAATGTTATTTACCCCCGGCAACACTAGTCTACCCGGCCAATTACACCGACAGATTTCGTAAATCGTAAATCTGCCGACGGCCAACTGGGAGGCGCGCGGGCGAACGTCAAACTCTTACTGAAAAAAATCCGACGCCCAGCGCCAAAAATATCTCATTCAACGCAGCAATGCTCGGGGGAATTTCACGTCTCGTTAAGCAAAGTAATTTGCATAGTCGGCAATCAATAAGCGCCCCCACCACTCCTCTCTCGCCCCAAGCTCAATTGGTCCCCGCAGTGCCAATAACAGAAACGAAGCAGCTCCCCGCCCAGGATCCCGATAATATTATCGCTTTAGAGGGCGGCGGCCGCCGCCCCCCCCCCCCCCCCCCGCCCCCCGGCGATTACAAATGCTAATTCGGGCCTGATAGACCGACCGCGACGTCCGCAGCTGAGATTCGGTGGGAAATGGAGATGACCACTTCCGGTCGGCATTAATCGGGTGGGGGGGTGGCGGGGGCCGGAAGTGAAACCCAATAGGCAGCGGAGTCGCCGATCGGAGCGGGGACGCGGAAAATCGTAGGGAAAGTGGCGGGCCCTCGCACTTACACGGGAGCGGCAGGCGGGCAGCGCACGCCCAATGGAGAAAGCTGCCAATTAAAAGCATTAATGGCCATTTCCTCGGCTCGATTATCAAATGTTAATGCGCAAGACAATGGCTGTATTATTAATCTGTCGCCTCCCTTGACGGCATTCGCGCATCAATCGAGGATATTTCCAAGGCCTCTCTATCCTCTATCTCTATCTTTATCCTCAATCTCTATCCTGCCGAATAAGTATGTAGCATAAGGATGTAGCGCTTTGACGAAAATATTAAAGCTCGAAGCTGCTACTTTAGAAAGTGTGCGGGCGAGAGAGAGAGAGAGAGTTATAATGCATCGAGGATGATTAATATGGAAGCTGCTGGTGGTGGCCGCGATACATGGAGCCCTGCGTACGGGAATAATGGCGGGGTGGTGGGGGGGGAGTGGGCGAGGAGTTATCAATCGTGGGGCTCGAGGAGCTTTCTCGAGGTGGTTCTCCGTATTATTGATAAAGTTTTCGGGGCAAAGCAGCTAATGCGCGCGTTAAATTATTCTTGGATGCGCGATTCTTTGATCGCCACGCTTCAAAGGGAATAAAAATCTGATGGCTTTGGAGTGAATGTGGGCGAGCGAGCGCTTTATTTTAGCAACGATTGAAGCTGATTTCGGGTATTGAGGGATTTGAGAGGAAGAATGCGCCGGGGATTAGTGAGAATTAAGTGCACGACTATTTGCGATTTAAAAGGACAAGATTTGCAAGGCTAGTAAGAGGCTGCTTATAATTAGCTTTCTTGAAGCTCAATAATTTTCTACGCGAGACGTGGTGCAGTGCAAATGGAGATTAAACTTTGGAAGTTGATTGAAAATATTTTGAGTGTCATTGCTGAGACGTATATATATTTGTAACGAGGCATCGATAACAAATGCTTCACATTTATAAATAATCCTTATCTGTTCTGTATCGGATCTGCAGCCCATCGGCAATTATTATTACTCTCAAAGTAATATTCTAATCTTCGTTATTATTAATATGAAACTTTTTATTGCAGAGGCAGATTGTTTTGCGTTTTACGCACATGGTATAAGTATCGGTAAGCATTGAAAGAAATTCCCAGCTCAAATGTGCAATGTAACAGTATTAAACGGTGGTGGTTACGTTCCTTAGTTAATAATATATTAGTGAAAAAATTTAGTTTTTTTTTTTTGAGCTTTGGCTAATGCAGTCGGCAACCGATGTCTCCAGGTTTTGAGGCCGATACGTCCATCACACCCACCAACTCACATACGTGCACGCAAACAAAATTAAAATCACTTCGACCAAATGAGCATCCCGTATACGTGTAAACGCATGCGCACGCGCACACGTACCCATAAGCGCATATAAAAACGCACACTTTTCGGTCTCTTTCATGAATTGATAGCTCAATCTTTATTAGCACTATCAAATATTATTTCTCTATTAGTTCATACGTTTGATGTAGGTGTGTAAATTGTACAAATAAAAGTCTCAACTCTAAAATAGATAAGTCAAATGTCCATGAGCTAATACAGTAATTTAACAATTAATGGGCAATAACTTGTGCGTATGTTCTTTTAATAATATTTACTTTATTCGTTTTAAGATTGGGAATAAAATTAAGCACCTAACGTTTGCGATGTGAAGCAAAACAGATTTCACGTATAAAACAATTGCGTAGGAAAAATCAAAACTTCATAGAATTAATAGCAACAATACGAGCTAAAAACTCTCTATTGTATGTAACTTTCGCTCGAGTGTTTGTGTGTGGTGTCGCGTGGGCATACGTTGTACGAGCGCAAGTTACATTTACACATGTACGTATGTGTATTGTTGGGCCATTGAGCACTCGATTGTTTCGTCTCTACGTATTTTGTCTGTAAATTATGGTTAAAAAAATTATTTTTGTTATATTACGATGTAATGTTTGAGACTAATGTAACTTGCATAGACAAGACTACAGTTGTTATTAATAATTTTTCAAGACATGAAATGCCATGTTTTCACGTGTATTCCTCGTTACGCAAGTAGTGAGCAAACAGTCACTTTCTCATTTTCCATGCTCCGCGTGTTCCAAAGCAGCTTTATCAGAGTAATTTTTTATGAAATAAAGAGGCATTGGACAATGAAAGCAGATGCTGTATGACAATTTTACAACGCGTCCTCTCATGAATGAGGATCTATTAGAAAAGAACCGGCCTCCAACGCGGCAATTCAATAAAACATTTGAGCATTTGAGCAGTAGTACATTGGACTGGGAAAAGTGCTGTAATCGAAGGTTCGGACTAATGTAATAGCTCTTATAATCAGGAGCAGTCCTTGATCGCCGGCGATCGGCAATTAAAGTGTGCTCCAAATGCAGGTGAGTAGTCCGTGTGTGGCGTATGGGAGTCGAGCTCCGGTTGTCGGTAAATGAAAAGCTGCCTTGGGCCTCGAGCGGGATAAAGAGGGTCAAAGGGAGGGCAATAGCGAGGCTCGGGCGCTCGGAAAGGCGGAAAAGCCGCCCAAGGAGCCGAGCGCACGAGGCCCAATAGAGGAGAGATAAGCTACCGTTGGCTTACATTTTTGTCGCGTCGATGATCCGCCATCAATGCAAACGCCAGTGCAGCCTCCCCCGGGCAAATGGCTCGTGCGGTCGCGTGGACAGTCGGTCGGTCGGTCGGTCGGGGGGGGGAGGGAGGACCGATCGGGAGCGGTCGGAGGGAGGGATGGAGGAGGTGGCGGTCTCGGGGTCGAGGGCGGGGGGTGGTGGGTGGGGAGGAATGGGTGCACCGGGAGTAAGTCCTCTATTGGCGAGTCTCGCCGACGACGCTCACAATCACCATCGTCCTCATCAGCACGATCGTCGACAGCATCGTCCTCGCCCGGAACTCGCCGGCCTCCCGCTCAGCGCCGCTGCCTCCTGCATATGCAAAACCAACAAACAGACGGATTATTAGGGCTCGCTGGTGGTGTCCACGTGCCGGCCGGGCCCCCTCCATCCCTCGCGAACCTCAAACTCCTCGAGCGGCCCTCGAGTCGCGCAGGAATGCCACTCTGGCCTGATGACGGAACTCGCGCTCCACCTCGGCCTCGCCGCCTCTCCCCCTCCCCCCCGCCACTCAACAAATATTTTTCCCGCTCGAGCCAATAGTTATTTATACTATGTAAATTGGCGTTTGCGTCAATTTGGCGGCGAGGCCGTGGGCCCGATGGCATCTCGAGCCCGGACTTGGCTGCTGGGGCTGCCCCCGCGAGTTATTAGCCCCGCGAGTTTAATCATGAGGACGGGAGTTTAACGTGAAGAGGAGCCGACCTCGGCCATTAGCCGCTTTTCCTCGCGGTGAAAGTTATTTACGAGGAGGAGCTCGCTCCTCCTAAGCATCTCCTAAGCGTGTTCACGCGAGCTCGTCGCCGCTCTCCGAGTGCCCGCTCGGCCGGAGGAGGAGTGGGGGGAGCTCCTCCCGCCGGATAGGAAGTGGACGGGGGCCGCTCGGAAGCCGCGGGAGGAGGGCGCGT
>JAPYYT010003230.1:0-13710 GCA_030522565.1 Ceratosolen corneri | reverse complement strand
TCCCCCGCGCGCTCTCCCGGCCATACGCACGCGCGCGCACGCACGCGCACGCACGCACCCCCAGCGCCACCCCGCCCCCTCCTCCTTCACCGCCTCCTCCCCCCCCCCCCCCCCCCCCCCCGCCCCCCCCACCCCCCGCGGCCGCCCGATTTAATGGGCTTAATGATTTGTGCGAGAGTATTAAGTGCTCTTAAATTTGAAGATTGATTTATTCCGACCGAGCGGATACGTATGGCGAATTCGGCACGAACTGTTGCGAGAATTATTTTATGAGGCGATCGAGCAGGAAGGCGGACGTTGTTGTCTTGATATATCGTTTTTTTTTTTCCTTTTCTTCTCCTTCTCGTTTTTCTTAATATTAGGTTTTAATTTCAATGCTTTCGTGTCCGATTGTTGGCCGGTGCTGCTCATGTCATACCGGTATGGCGTAATAAGGACGTAACTAAGGATAAATAACTCGGATTTATTTCGAGGCCTTATTAATATGTAATCCTCAGAGTAAGCGTTATTGATGGTAATTAATATAATCAATATATCAATGTGCGATATATAGCGTAAACATTGATAATTATAATTAATGCGATTAATGTAGTAATGTATAATGCAGGAGGTGAGGAAAATCTCAATTCCAAATGTGAGCGCTGAAGCGATGGTAGGAGAGATTACAGTTTATAAGATAAAATTTACCATTTAGAAAATTTACAAGTGAATTATACTTGTCAATTGAGAGTATTACTAAAATGTATATAGATTTTGTAAATATTTTTATACAAATTTTATAATGTGATAAAATAACATCTGAGATTAGCGCATTGGATCTTCTGTGAATTTGTTTATATCACCGTAACAGTTTTTTTTTTGTTTTTTCCACAATGCTAGCATTCAATATAAATATTAATTTATATACTTGCGAGCACTCGGTACATTATTGTAATAAATCGTGTAATAAATTAAAAAGTTTGAGGCCACTTGAGAAAGCTTTTAGTTGCAAAATCTACGAGAAAAATGAGGAATCGTATTCTAGTTTGAAATTTTTAAATTTCAACGGCTGTATAATAAAATTAATTTAATCGAGACGGATTATATTAAAAGTACGTGCATGTTTTTAAATATAAATTTAGTCTTGAAATAACGTTGACAAAACAATTAATGAGAGTTACCATCGGGAACTTGAAATTAATATGCGCTAGAATATTTACTAAACCGGCTTTAGATTTATGAAACTGATATTATACAAAAATTTAGCAACACAAATTTGTGCAAGATTTTTTTCAAATGCAGCATACATAAAGAGTATGTTGAAATTTATGTTGGCGTTGATGCAACGGCCAGTCTAAAATAATTAAATTCATAATATTTATTCCCCGAAGCAAACATCCGAAATAATGGATCAGATGCATCAAAATAAAAATATAAATATATTGCCGCTATTAATGCAAAAAATATTAAATAAAAACCGTTATTTATTACGCTGGCAGCTCACAACAAGTTTCAACAGAGTAATTATTATTAATAAGCTTCTACAATAAAATATTTCCTCCAACAATCGCCAACTTTCATTGTGGAATTGAGAATAATTAGACAATTAGTATCACTTATATATCAATTTGAATTGACTCGATGTAAAAATGAGCTTCTCCTGGACGATGGAATAGATGAGAAGAAGAAAAAAAGTCGGCACGAATAATCAAGATAATTAAATCACTTTCCCATTCGCCCTAACAACACATTCGTCCCTTGGCTGTCGAGTTAATAAATGTATTTAATCGCTCTGTTTGCGTAAATATTCGTAATTTATTCGGCTCAACGAGTCAATTATACGTAATTCAAATAAATGTTTAATATAGAAAAAAGAGGAGAAAAATTTGTATTTCACTTGGAAGAATTTCAGAAAAATCAGTGGAGAAATAATAAGCTCTTGTCGATGGCCAGAAAATTATGTGCTACGAAAGGAATGGACTCGGTGAAAAACTTTTATATATAAATTTCAGGAAATGAAAGTAGCACATAAAGCTCGAGAGTACCAAATGAATTTTTCAATATAATTATTTGACCAAATTCAATTGTACATAAATTTTAAGTGAATGCATTTTAAAAGCAAAAACAGAGAGAGAGAGAGAGAAACATAACATCTAATAGCATTAAAGGGATATAAATACGTATATATATATATATATTAGAAATATAATTTTTGAAATTTCAATAATAAATTACTTTTCGAACCTAAATAAACGTTTGATAATAGCATGTGGACTGAAAATTATTGCTAATTCGGGGAAAAAACATTGGCTTGACTTGACCAAATACCCTGATGAATTATTAATCGACGCTCTATTAAATGAATTTAAATGCGTCAATTAACATCTATTAATTTAGGAAGGACGGTTTATTATCTGATTGAGCTTTCTCACTCTTGTAATAGGATATGGCTTTAATGAATTGGTCACGATTTCGTCAATAATCATTGATAAAACATATTATTTATACACTTTTTTCATAAATTCAGCTTCAATCGAATGCGAATGAAAAACAATGCCATCAATAGTAATTACAACAATTACAGTAATACACCGAAGAGTTGCACTTTATTTGCCAATTGCATTTATTTTGTAAGCAGTTGGAGAAAGCATTCTGTACTCTACATTTCTAGTAATTAGAATTTAAGTTCTATTTTACTTCTGTCTATCTCTGTCTCATTCCTGTATCCGAAGCATTTATCTCACCGCTTTGACATAATTGCCCTTAATTATAAACTGCAGTTGCAAAAAATTACCAATACAAAGAGAAAGAAAAAAAAATAATAATATCAGCTGCCCGAAAAGTAATCCAATTTTAAATTAGGATTTAACGGTAAATTATCTACTTGCAGCACAGCACAATGGCTAGAACATTATTATCGCTAACAAAGTTTTCATTCTGCGAATTCTTTCGCGAGCCTCGCGCGTAACGAATAACCTTTTTCCGAATAACTACGTAATTGCGCATCATTAGCTTGTGTGTGGGGCAGCACTTTACATATAAGCAAAATATCGTTATTGACGGTAATTACGGCGGATAGCTTCGGCCGAAGTAGCCGTCGAGGCTTATTTCCACGGAGTCGAAATTCAATTCATAAAGGAAAGCTCGCTTCCAGCTCATCCATTATTGTTGGCGAAAGAAATTCAAATTGCGGAAAAAGGGAGATGTAGTAGCGGACAACGAGCGATGACAAAAAGGACATAAGCGAAGAGGAGACGAAGCAGGAGGCGAAAAAAAGTCCCCAGCAGTCGATGTGTGTATACCTATATAAAGCATATAAATAGGCGGGAGTGTGCGTGCGCGCGTGCTCCGGCAGTATCAAATAATGTGAACTCGGGCCATATTAGGATGTCTCCGCGGGCGACAACAACAACAACAACAACAACAACGACGACGAGAAGACGGGTGACGAGGAGAACGACGACGACTAAGACGACTACGACGACTAAGACGACAAAGAGGAGATTTGACCCTCTCCTCTGCTCTCCTCTCCTCCTCCCCGTCAGCGAGCCCCGCTCTTCTTTTTTTTTCCCGTATTATAAAAGGGACATAATGCCGATACGTGCCCGAACGTTTCATCTGTATGAAAATGGAATAAAAAGCAGAAGAATAATGTCTGAATTTAATACGGGCGTAGCTGTAACAACAGTAGCAAAAATGCGTGCGCACATGCGACCGCTTGAATTTTCGCTCACATTGAGCGGAAGTTTTTTAGAGCACGTAACTGGAAATTCATTGACACTTTAAATGAAATTTCAATGGCGCGTTTGTTAAAATTCAATCGCATATGCTGAATTTTGACGTTTCTAGGCCTTTAAAAATGAACGATACAATTATTTTATTTTTGATTTTTTGGATAATATAATTTCCGGTTGTGCGTGAATGAGAGGAAAAAAGAAAAAAGAAAAAACGAGGCGTCACTTTGCTTGTATATAAATAAATGTACATTTAATTGATTTAAAGCTTCGGAAATTATTACGACGAAATTTACGAAGCATTAATTGGCAATTTTTAATGTGCCGAGATAATCTATCCCGGTGTCACAAACGTTTCGCCGTGAAATTAATTTTTCAATACTTTAACGTTCAAACGATCAATAATAAATGCGTGTCTTTTTAAATTTAGTTTTCTACAATTTTATAACTCGCGGTTTACGGCCGCAATTCATTTTAGACATTAAAAAATTATAATTCCGATGGCATTTCTTTTTAATCGAAATAAGTTTGAAAGCTGCTCTCTGTTTACAAAATATCAATTAACGATAAAAATTCAATTATCATGCGCGGCTGAGAATATTAATGCATTCATGCATAATGTAAGGTTCTTATTCGTGCGAATGAATAATTTTAATACCTGGCCACATTATCGAACAAAAATATATAACAAATATAATTATTAATAACAAAGCAAATGCACAATGAAGGTCCAATCTATGGCAAAGTATTATTAATTTCTTTTATCGACACAATACGTAAAACTACGTTTAAATAAATGAACAAAATCTAAATTACGACACAGAAATATTTACAATATATATATATATACAATACGCGCAATAATAAGAAACTGATTAACCTTAAATGTCTTATCAAAGAAATATATGTAAAATGAAATGAAACATAAGCTCTCAATAGTAACTGTGTAAGAGAGAGAGAGAGAGAGAAATATATATATATACATATATATGTGTGTGTGTGTGTGTGCGCGCATGTGTGTTTTAATTACAATTAATTACACTCCATGTTCGTTTATGACTAAATGTGTTCAACTACTTCAAATGGCACAACAATAGCATCTGCTTTAGTTTAAAAATTTTACATTTAAATGCACATTGAGAGAAGCGATTCAGTTTTCCAGAAACTTTTTTATAGAATATTCGTATAGTGGTGATGGTACTTGATATAAGACGTCTTGGGAATTCTCTTGTTTATTAAAAAGTACTACAACGTGAATGTGGCCTGCTTGTCAGTATCTCTATCTCTTTTGCGTTTTCTCACTCATACACGCTCTCTTTCTTTTCTCTTTCGTTCTCTTATTATTGGAAGAGACTCTGCTCCGTGTTCAATGCAACAGAGTGGAAAGAAGCGCTCGTTCAAGCTAATTCACGAGCTTGTCAAGCGTTAGCGAGTCACGCCGCGCGAGATATGCAAATGACAGGGAGGCTGATGCTCTCTTTCTCTCTCCCTCTCTCTCCCTCTCTATCCCTGCCACTCCCTACATATGCGTTCGTGTATATGGAACTGCTGCTGATGTTGGTGGTGTTCTAGTGTGCATTCGTCTTCTTAAAAAAAATCGATTACACCATGGTTCTCACCCCCTCCCCCTCCCTCCCCCGCCCCCATTTTATTCCTTGCTTTCCTTTATTTTCGTTATTTTCTTTCATTCTCTCACAGACTTTCCGTTCGATCAGCGAGCAAGATACCGCCGATATATGTTCCTTGAAAATGACTAGTATACGATATACCGTTCTTGGTGTTGATTTCTTTAATGCTATTGAGAAGTAAAAAAATTCAATTAAACAAATCGACGAGCTTCGATCCCCATATTTTGCACCGTTTACTTGTATTCTGCCTTTTCGTTATATATATATATATATATATACGACTATAGGATATCGCAATTTTAGAGTTAATTGATATTGAGAATTTTGTAGGACATTTTGTGTTTGTACTTCTAAAACGAAATTTCGTATCAGAGTTACGTGAAAAATATTAATGAAAAATAAAACTCATCATAATGAAACTGCGCAAGTATCCTTTTGGCAAGGGCATAACGTCCATTATATTGCAAGATATTTTATTTATTCATACATCTCAGGTTTATTTAACATAAAGAATCGCATTACTTAATGAATTTATTGTGTGACTTTTTGCGAATGAAATGAAAAAACATTTACATTGCACGTGAACTTGCTATGAAACGGTTATGAAAAAGTCTTGTCGTTGATTAGGGAAAGAGACGTAAAACCTATCAACAAGACAAAGAAACGTTGTATCTTGTATGCTTTCTTAATCCAAATAATTAAAATTATATTACAATTTTTATTTGTATAATATCTCTAATAGAACTGGACGCTCTACGTGCGACAATTGATATTGCAATGTATAAATGCTATGAATAGAAATGCTTCATACGTGATTTCGATATTAGAATTTGATTTCATGCATTGAGGCCGTCGGCATTTTATAGGTGAATTAGCAAACTAATTAGTATGCGAGCTTCTGATCAATAAGAGTCAAAATAAAATGGAGTTTAAAAATTTTGACTCCAAGTTGGCTAGAAATAGTTCGAGATCTACAAACTTGTGTCTATTTTAGTCATTTCGAAGCTTTCCAATCTTTTAGAAATCGAAATATATCTCATAAAAATGATCCTCGAAGTAATTATTTGATTCTCACAGTTAATTGTACAAGAAGATAACGAATTTTTTAACAGTAATATTTTAAAATATTTTAAAATATTTTAAAATAATCTGTATTTAGACGAATAGATGGGCTTAACCAGTCATAAATATTAAATATCAATATTACAGGTAAACACAAGGTGGCATAAAACTTATGTGAATTGTGTGAAAAGGACGAAATAATGCATTGGTAATGATAAATAATATTTACAATAACTGGCATTAACAATTGCGTATTGCAATGTCAAAAAAAATAAATTAAGTGACATTCTCGGAATTAATCGTAAAATTAATGAAAACTATTATTCAAGAGGGCGAAAGTAATTTTAATCCCTTTAACTCTTGTCATTTATAAACTACTACACTGCGTATTTATCGTGGCTTTGAATTTAAATGTAAAATTGGCATTCTGTAACCCCTTGAATCAGTTACAAATCAAGTAAAAAGGGGCACTCGGGAGGCACAGAATGCAAGTTGGCTAGGCTTAATGGCATTTTCGGTTGTACTCTCGACTTATCCACATTACTCCGCACATATTGTATCAACAGCCATTATAACTTTTATTCGCACAGAAGTAATTTTAACTAATGACAATTGCAGGACTTGATTGCAGTGTGAATTTTGCTGGTTTTTGCAATATTAGCGTGGGAGTGGCATTAATTTGATTATTTCTTGCTCGAGCAATCGAGATTATTTATTAGTTCGGAAAATTGAAATTTCTGTTGGAGAATTACTTAGCACCTCCGTGGCGGAAATATTCATATTTCACGAATAGATTAGGAGAATTCTTTCAAGGTAATCCAATCACATGGCCAACCTGCATTTATTCCCTATTATTTCAGCATATAATAAAATCCCTTAAAATAAAAAATGCCTTTTTCCTCTTCGATTATTAATCCGCGCTATTATAATATTGTAAGATATGTGTACTTTACGTTGTTACTTAATCTTTGATTTCCTTATGCTAAAAATATACTCTGCCACTCGCTCTCAATTCAAGTCAAAATATTATTAATTTATTACTTTATTCAAATGAAAATATTTTAAATATGTTAATAGTTTCAATATGTGCATCATAATTTAGTTGCAACAATTTTTGAAATTTGCTTGGACATGATGAACGTTTACGATTTCAAACCTTCACCTCATTACTTCTTTCAACTGCATTGAAATTCCATCTGCGCGAGAATTAATATTCATGATTATACGATAAAATATCATCATCATCATCATCATCTGAATTAACACAACCAAGTAATTCAATCATTTGAAGAATATTTCGATAGATAAGAACTCGTTGTACTTTCCCATCAGTCTCTCATTGTAGACAAACACACCTGGTTTTACCAACTTTATCTATCAATAGAGAGTTAGCTTATCCGCAATTCTAAAAGGAAAGGTTTTCCATCGAAATCAATCGATTATTAAAATAATTTCGTCGGCTAATGTTACACGAGAATAACTAATGACACCAGTTATCTCTCTCGCCTCTTCGCTCGACCATACGCCAGAGAAAATAAACAGCTCCTTCGCAGCTAATAATCAGCGCGGTTACAAATAAATTACCAGCAAGCCAACTCGACGGGCATTAGCTCACTTTCCCTACTCTACATATTCTCCGCGTCGCCGAGCCAAGAAGAAACACGACACCTCCAACGCGTCAATAGAGGATTTCCCAGCGCTGATAAAGTATCAATGGAATGGGCGAAGGTATGCGGAGATGGGAGGGTAGGGGCAGGTCAGAGGCTCGAGAAGATGGAGTGAGGCCATTGGAGTGGGGAGGGGCAACAGCAGCCTTTCACTCCCGATGATTTTTCTCAATGCGAGCTGTTGACTCTGCCGGGGCACAATGCGCACCGAGTCCGCCCATTGTGACAGCCCCCGCTCACACCCGCTCACACCCGCTCACAACGTCATCGGGGCTTCACTCGGCTCCCGCACGTGGCCCACCCGAGAAAGAAAGTCCTTTCCACGCAAGTGCACTCACAACGAAGGGCCCAAGTGCGGGGAGTGTTTTAACGGCTGCGGGGGGTGGGGGGTGAATCGCGGGATGGAGCGAGGAGGAGGAGGGAGGGAGGCTAGAGCGAATTATTAAATCGATTAATGGAGGTAATTCGAGAGGCTTTCACGGCCCATTTGTTTTCGGCTTGTGGGCCGCTAATAATCTGCCTCCTCCAAGCGTAACAAACCCTGCCCATCATTTTTTGTCTCGCACTGCCTTTGAGCTTCCTCTTCATTTTGCGGATCCGGGGGCAAGTTCCATTGTTCGGGCTATCTGGCATAGATGGAGTGGACAAGACCTGATAAGACGCTCAATATTCTCTCGATTGGCCGGCGGAATGTTGCGCGGCAATGTTTATGATTATTAATGAAGAGATGCACCGGCGTTTGGGGAAAGGTTGGTCAAAGAGTCTTTTGTTGGCGCAGATTTCCCCTGTTATACACTGTAATTTCAAAATATTCATAAATACAAGAGAGGTCGATTCATTTCCTTTAATTGTTTGTCTGTTAGCTACGAACGCAATTGTTGCTGAATGCATCAGCATAGATCAAAGATAAACAAGAAACAAAAAAGAAGAAGAACAAAGGTCGCTACAAATAGGCTTTCAATGTTCCGGAATGTTTATTCGGTAAATAAGTATTGCTTTAACGATAAACTCCTTTATTAATAGTACAACTGCATTGGATGTAATTTACAAATTACTAAATTACGAATATGGGTTTGTAAAGGCATTGGCATACATACATACATGCCCAAGTAAGTAAAATAATTTCGCTTTAATCCAGAATCGGGAATAATAGTTGTTAATCCTCTTTAAAAGGATAGTCTATTCAATAGGAATCATTGAGTAAGTACATCTTAAATTACACAGAAATACGTAAATTCAAATGTAAGTCATTAAGTTTTTAAATTTAAACTTCTGTTATGTGAAACTTAATAATATGGGTCATTATTACTCATTGCTATTATTATTCGTATAATAAGAAGCACTTTAATAGACTTATAATAATTTAATTGGATCAGAAATCTTGAGATTCGGTTACATTTCCTTCTTTGATTTTTATTGTAATACTTAAAATAATGATATCGTAATTATTGTTATATAATTATCACGTTCGTCGGAAATTATTTTTAAATACTAATTTTCGTTCCATATTTCTCCGCGTAGAATATATTCTGCAAATGATAGTGCAAAAATTTTTAAATTGTTTTATTTAAGGATCGTTTAATTTTCGTTCCGTCACTTAATAAAAATAATTCGTCCAACTCATTAGTTACAAGCGGAACAAGCGACTGTACACGAATACATGAAGTAAGGCATTTTATCAACCTATACCTTTCTATACTTTTGTCTATCTAATATTTAGTCTGAATTAATATGAACATAAAAATATAATTGATTAATACCAATTAATACAAAAGTGTTTTGAAGCTCGTTTTTCACAAATTCATCGCTAATTACCGTATTATAGTAATCGTTTTCAAACGTCAAAATCAAATATATATATACAATAGCCCACGAAACACTAGATTTTTATAAATTTCACATTTTATCTGGACATTACTTCACACTATGTAAAATATTATATTTCATATTACAAATACCATATTGGACTTCAATATACAGCTAATGTATTACAATTAATAATCTAAACTTTGAAAAAAATTGTCAATTTAAAGTCAACAGTATGATGCCATCGTTCTCACGAAGCTACAAGTCACAATCTTATCTAAAAACATAAATACTTTCAATACAATTTCTTATTACTTTGAAAGTAAAAAAAAAAATTAACTATATACCCATCTTGATTAATTACAAGTTGTAGACACGATTTATTCATATCTGTAGTGAAAAAAAAGTATATAAATACGTATCAGTACTACATAATTAGTAGAAGCCGTGTTGATAAAATCAAGTTTGTTTTGTATCTTATCTTGATTTACCCACTTAAAAAAAAAAACTCTCGTCCAAACGCGTTAAAGCTGATCTATGTATTTATCGGGGATTTGCTTGTATCGACTTGCGCAGATTCTTAGAACTAGCGAGATGTGCTTTATAGCCAGCGAGAAATCGTGAAACACATTAAATGATAAAGACGAAAGAGGAACGTTTTGGCCACCGAGCGCTGTAATAAAAGTTTATAATTTGCGAGGGGAAAATTCCTCTGACGTAACAGAAATAGATTTGATGGAAGTAATGAAAGACGGCGTGCAAAAGCTAAAGAAACACTTTGCTATAAAAGCTGCAACTTTAAATCGTCATTCGTTTATTCTTTTTAATCATAGTTTGTTCTCTAATTAATTTCATTTGTTTTATTATAATACATTTTACTTATTCTAAATAAGAATTTGCTCGGCTCAATTTATTACTTAACAATATATATATATATATATATATATTGTCTATAAAAATAATAAAACTTTGCTTTTATTTTGATTTCACTAACTTCAAGATAAGATAGAGAAAAATTACAAAATGTAATATTTATAAGTTTATAATGATCATTTTGATAATAAAAGTTATCTTATTTCGATTGCAAAAAAAAAATACGAACAAGATAAAAAGAAAACTTACGAAGGTTAAAAGACACTTTTTTTTTTTATTTTGTTTCTTTGGTGCACATTTTCCCGCAAATTGCAATCCCCCCATTTTAAAATTTTATTTTTTTTTTTAAAAGTTTTATAGGAATTTACGTCTACATCTTAATTATTATTCAAGTCTTAAAGGGCATTCCTAGAAAGAAGCCAGAACTGAAAGTATAAATAAAGTCTTCGCCGCAGCCAAACCTTTCTCCGAGCTTTATAATAAAACTTTGACAAATTTGAAATGAAAAACATATGATATTAATATTCTTAAAGATCGAAATACATGAACCAAGAGCTCGTGTGATGTATGAGAATACCGAAGCTTCATTGAAAATTGACTATTGAAAACTTTTATCGACATTAGCCGGTCAATGAATTTCCACGTAAGCAGCTTTATTTATCATATGAGCTTGAGAAAAGATTTTTCGGGAAAATAAAAGCGAATGAAATATCTTCCAATTTTCCAGCATCTATTATCAACAAATCGAGTTGTTTCATAGCGATCCGCGGGCCGAAATGAAACAGTGTTCATTACAAAATACCAACGGTACAAAACAATAACATCATTGGATGTACGCGCCCGTATTCTCTTATCGTGACTATAAAATACAGAAAATGCAAACATCCGCCAGCGTGTTAATACACATCTCCTGGCGAATAACACGTACATGCAACTCGAGTTCTTTACCAAGGCCTTTATAAATTTACCCCACGTCGAACATCCGCAGGAACATCTTCGGCAACTATCAACTAAAGCACCCGTTAAACGCCTTACATGCACTTATTCTTCCGCGCTACTCGAAGATACGTTGTTACGAGGAAAGCAGATAGTAAGGTTTTATTGCATATTCTTACGGTACTTACTACTGCGAGGATTGTAATAACTAGGAGGAAGGAATTACTATTTTTAATGGCTGGCTTAGAGTTATTGAATATACAAACATTTACTGTTCTCTCTCTCGCTCTCTCTCTCTCTCTCTCTCTCTCTCTCTCTCTCTGGAAGCTTACAAATATTAAAGTACATAGCGGAGTACTCTAGAATTTCATAATTCAATATATTTTTAAATTATCTATGGCCACTACACACACACACACACACACACACACATATATATATATAGAAAGAAAAAGTACTTGTAGAGGTTAATAAAATTCGGCTATCTACAAATATATGCTTATTTATGTCACAATAGTATAAAAGGGCAACAATTATTTATTGCATCGTAATGCTCAAGCAAGAATATTGAATAAACATAGTCTTCCTGACTTGGCAAATATATTAATTTTAAGCTTTAAGAAAGCTCAATTGTAAATTTGTAAATGATATTACTTTGACCGTTTTACAGTTTGTGCAAAACTCTATTTACACGACTTTATTTGTCTTTCAAATAATACACCAGGAATATTTAATTTTATTTAAATCAATTCCAATAAATTTACCCATAATAATAATAATAGTGCATGTGCTTTAAATGTAATTTATTGTATAAATTTTAAAATATTAATTTTAATATGAAATTTTAATCTAAAACTTATTTATAGAAGATAGCCATTTAATTTTTGTTTAATCTAAATTTAATTGATAAATTAAGTGCACTTTATTTCATGCAGCTGATTTTTGAATATTGAAATTACAATAAACTTAATATTCCTTTGCGCTAGAAAACTTGTCTTTAAGAACGGAAATTTTACTCTTTAATTAATGAAATTTAATTTAATTTAACTTTAAACGAATTGAATTAATGTGTAGCGTAAAGTTGCCTCGTTTGGAGAATCAATACTAATAGAAAGCGTCATTTGAATGTAAATATTATTTACATACGCGTATAATCATTTATGATTATATGCTCTATATATATCGAGTAAGAGTGGTGTATAAATTTTTAGTGCCACCAATAAAAACTTCTATTAATAAATTATCTTTGAGGAATATGTTAATTCGAGAAATTTATCCACTCTGACAGTATATATATTCTCGACCAAGAGAGATTCACGCTTCACCAGAATTTACATTGAGTCGTAATAATTTGTTAGTACCATATCTAAAGTGATTGGATTTGCTTATATTACTCGAAATTCCAAGAAACCCTATCAAGTACGTGAAAAATAATTTTACAGCATACAATAAAACCGTATCATCGATAAGTTGGTCGGTACTCGCAAACATAGTTTAAGGCAATCTATCTTAAAGTTCAGTAAGGTGGGAAAGAAAATTAAAAAATTCCAACATTTGAGCGGCCTTATTATTTATTCTATTGTCTCACTTGGAATTTTCAACGGCTGAAGAATTCACTTCGACACTTGTTCTGAAAACTTGGAAAAATGAGAAAGTATTATTATACAAACATCCTTTGAGCATCAACTGATGCAGATCAAAAAAAAAAAAAAGTGCAGGAGAAGAAGCGTATCGTTTTATCCAGTTATATACATATTTCATTTACCGGATAAAAATCTCGAGTCAATGTAGACTCTCATTCTTGGGAGCAAGTGTGTGCTTGAAATTGTTTTTATCGTGAAAATCGAGCTGAAACTTTAATGATGCGGAGATTTTAAATAATATGATACTGATATGACTTGACACCAATCGAATGAATGCATATTAACATGAAAGTACTAGAAGCGAATGAAAACTTTTTTCCATACATTTGTTTGCACCTACGATGATTTGATGCAGATGCAGACATATATATATATATATATA